>VUQK01014593.1:0-10581 GCA_015106715.1 Bujurquina vittata
GTAGGTGGTTCTTGTGATACACCCCATAATAGCTGTGTCATCAGCATATTTCTGGATGTGACACAGCTCTGAGTTGTAGCAAAAGTCTGCAGTGTATAGGGTGAAGAGAAGAGGGGCCAGCACTGTCCCCTGGGGTTCCCCGGTGTTGCTTTTGACAGTGTCAGACATGGTGTCCTTCAGCCTGACATACTGTGGCCTGTCGGTGAGGTAATCCAAGTGACCAGGAAGGGGTAATGCACTATTTGTTTTCTTTCATCTCTTTTTACTGTGTTTATACACCACTCCACATTTAATCATTACTTAATCTCTGGCTCTCTCCACAGCATGTCTTTTGTCCTCTCTCTCTCCCCTCATCCTCAACTGGTTGCAGCAGATGGCTGCCCCTCCCTGATCCTGGTTCTGCCAGAGGTTTCTTCCTATGAAAAGGGAGCTTTCCCTTCCCGCTGTCGCCAAGTGCTTGCTCATAAGAGATTATTTTGACTGTTGGGTTTTCTCTGTAATTATTGTAGGGTCTTTACCTTACAATATAGTGTGCCTTGAGGTGACTGTTTGTTGTGATTTGGTGCTACATAAAATTGAATTGAAAAAATTTATTACTTTCTGCACTTATTTCTTAGCCAGCTGCAAGGAGCTTTGGACATCAGTTTATTGGTGCAATTGACTGGTAGGCCAAGCAGAGTGTGGCTCCGGCAGTAGCTAAAACAAAAACCACTTCACACACATGCTTTATAAAGGGGGGATGGAGTACTGCTTACATCAACTGAGGATATATTCAGGCTGTAGAAGGAATATGTCGAGGACACTTGGACAAGGGAATATAAATCATCCATCACTGTGGCTGAGATCAGCGAGGTAGTTATAATTAATAAATTTTCAGTAGCCAATGCACCTGAGGTGGATGGAATTTGCCCCAAGTCCCTTCAGGCTTTGTGGGGCTGTATATAAAAGTTGGAGACAGTGCCCTTGGACTGGGCAAACTTGGATGAAGGGCAACAGAGGATGTATTCCTACTACAGGGGGATCACACTCTTTAGGATTGTTGGGAAGGTCTATGCCACGGTATTGGTGAGGAGACAGGCTGTTTGGTCCCTGTACAACTTTGGCAAGAGCTTGGTTTGCATTGCAGGCAGTAAGTCAGACTTGTTCCTGATGGGAATAGGACTCCACCATGGCTGCCCTGTCCAACTGAACTCCACAGGAACTTGTCTCTGTTTTTAGCAGATGATGTGATTCTGTTGGCTTCATTAACAGTGGCCTCCAGTTTGCACTTGCAGCCAAGAGACAGGCATCTGGAGTGAGAATCAGTACCTCACAAATCTGAGGCCATGGTTCTGAGAAAAAATAAATAAATAAATAAAGTGCGCACTCTGGGTCGGGAATGCGAGAATGAGTTTCTGTTCTGAGTGGAGGTGTTCAAGAATACCTTGAAGGGTGTCTGGGCACACTCTTAGAGATAGAGAAAGGAGTCATTCAGAAAGGACTAATTGGAACTGCTACTCTTCCACATCAAAAGGATCTGGTTGAGGTAGCTCAGACCCCTGAATGTGTCTTATATTAGGCTTTTTGGGGCATTACCAATTGGGCAAAGCCGGGAGAGCTTCTGTCTCTGGTAGCTTGTTAATGCCTCAAGAAGAATTGGAGGAGGGATGTCCGTGCATCTCTGCTTTGACTGGTCCCCATGAAACCTAGCCCTAGATAAGTACAGAAAATGGATAGACTGATGGATAATCTTAACAAAAAAGACAACTAATACAAACCGAATATCGAGTGAAATATTTTAATACACTTTAATGCATTTAAAATATATATATATAACCTGAAAAACAGCTGTTGCTAGTGTGCAATGCTTTATGCCTATTTCTGACACAGCAAGGACATTGAATTTAATCTCATTGTACTCAATGCTTAGTGCTCAGCCTCACTGTCAAAACATTAAATAAAAAACCTTGTCACTTATAGTAAGTTGAATACAGCACAGTATTATGTGTCTAAGTGGAAATTACTTTTTTTGTCATTTATATTTACAATTAGCTCTTTATCTACCATGACACAAGCCTTTGTGGACATCACCTTAGCTCTTTAAAATGATAATTAAAAACTGAGGTCACCCTTAAATGAATTCAAATCTTGTTATATTAAATTAAATGAAAAAAAGTCCATTATCATATTTTTTCACTTGTAGCACATGGTTATTCTAGTTTTTGCTGAGCAGAGCAGCAGCAGCGATCTACTGAAACATTAAAATGGCCAAAAGAGAAACTCATCATGAGTCCTTGTACATAGCTTGAGTCTTGTTCTGAGATCCAGCCTTGCACATATTCTCACTTGCAACTGGATGTTTGCTTGAAAGGAATTTTGCATGATTGGGACACTGTGCTCTTGTAGTTTTCATGTTCAGTGAGGAAATCAAAGCCTTGCTTTCTGGCTTTAACTTCTTTACTCAGTCTTTTGTCCAACTTGAGGCTTGGACTTGGATTGCTCTTAAAAACATAATAGTTTGCAAAACAAAGATTCTACAAGCCCTGAAATATCTTTTTGTATGTTTCCTGTCAGAACTGGAAAGTAGCCTTGTGTTAAACTAGACAGGATTCAGGGTAATAGGACCGCTCTATTTCTGTCTGTTTATGTGCACAAACCGTTGTCTGCATGTATTCTTGTATGTCTGACCTCAGAATTCAGTTCATGTGGAGGAGTCCTCAAACTAAATTTACCATGGCCCTGGTGGAGGTTAATGTTGGCCCTCCCATCTGTTGTTTTCTAATCATCCCCTGTTATCTATGAAAAAGGAGAGTGCAGGAATATGGTCATAGTGTGCAACAGCCATCTTTTTCCATTTACCCCTTCGCTCTCCTGGCCATTTCACCATCATTTGTGAAATCAGCTGTAGCAGCGGGAGGAGAGTTTGCACAAAATGTACTTCCTGGAGTGTCTATTTCATGCCGAGAAGAGAGGAGACAGCAGCAGCAGCTGAGGAGAATAAGTGAGAGAGGGAAAGGTAATGAATAGAACAGTTGGAAAGCTAGCTGGAGATGGCCCCTGAACATTTGTCACTCCAACAGGAGTTGTCTCTGTTGTGAGATTGGATTTTGGTTTATTATTGTTGTTTTGCAAAAAGCAGGTGTCACTCTGTGCTTGAATGCCAGCACAGCTTCACATGTAAGTGGCTAGGTGCAGCGCTTTAGAAGAAAAAAAAAAATGTTGCTCCGTATCCTGTGGGATTCCAACAATAATATGTGATTCCTGCCCTTTGCTTCCTCATGCATGAGCAGAGAACGAAAGCAATCTATTCCTAGAGCCTATTCTGTGGGGGGCTGCGGTGCAGTCACGCTACCTTATTGTTCCTCTGGGGACAGAAATAGGCAAGTGGTGACTGTTGGCACATCAAGTCACAGCACTTTGATATATTGTGACTGGCCTTGCTAATACAGAAAATCACCACACACAAAAGCCAACAATCATATTGACAAATATCATGCCAATAGAGTCGTGGCCTGTTTCATGTGAGTGTTTAGCACTCTGCTCACGTTGATTTTGTTTTAGTTTGCCACTGAAATATTTTTGCTGACCTTGTTTCCATTCATTTTTGTTTATGTCACTTAAAAAAAAAGCCTCTTCTCAGAAAAAGGTCAGCCCACTAATTCTGAAAAAAGCTGGCCTCATTTGTAAGAGAAAATAGTTCCTGTTCCTAATTTTAATTGGCTAAGCTGTTGAAAATTATTTAGCAGGACTACCACCTATATGCCTCCCAAATTATCTTTCTCTCTGCTCCACTTTTTAATCTTTCTCTCTATTTTGCCTTATGTTTCTCCCTCCGCCCTCATTCTCTGACTTCCCCTGTTTTCCTCTTGTACCCCTCTCACTGGAGGAGCCCTTGGCTTGAAGCACTCTTGAGAAAATGAAGGGGGCAAATATACATGTGTGATGTTCAGAACTGGATAATGGTGCACTTGTTCAATGTAATTGGCCTGGAAAAGCACTGTAATTTGTGACTGGAGAACCCTGACTTGACTTGAGAAAAATGTAAATGTGCAGCAGAGGAGCGCCTTGGTTAATCAGTTCTCACAAAGAGAATACTTTAAGTTCATTAGTGTTCCATTTGCATATGCACCCTCATAAAGGAAGCATTAATCCCAAATGAAATGGCATGTTTCTATCATAGAAGGGGAAGTGGCGGGGCTTATTTTATATTTTCACTCTACTGCTCTAACAGAAACATGTTTGTGGCCACAGTAAAACCTGGCTTTCTAAAGATTTAGGCCCTTTAAAAAATTATAAATATGTTCAGAACATAAGCAAATCTCATATCCAGAGAGCACAGAGTGTTTTTGTCTATAATACTTCCCCAAAATTGGCTCCAAATGACTGAGTCTAAAAAGAGTGAACAGCAGAAGCGTGTCTGTGAGGATTAACACAGAGCAAAAAAAAAAGGCTCATTTGGCCACTGATGATGGCCATCAACTTGCAAGATAGGGGGGCTGGAGGTAATGGGCAGAAACGCTTTATCCAAAGGAATATGAAATACTGAATAAGGCAGGCAGGTGCTGTAAGACTAATTCTCTGCTTCTCAAACTGCTTTGCGGGGCTTTCTGGTGGTGCACACAGCCACTGCAGGTGGGGTGTGGGAGTGCTGACCTTTATTCCACTAAAATTCAAACAGCTTTTTTGTTGTTGTTGTTATTAGCAGCTGAGGGGGAAAATGTGTGGTGTGTGCTGTTTTTGACTTCTATTGTGGTGCAATCCAGAAAATCCATGCAACTAGTTAAAAAGAGATTCAACTAGCTGAAAATGGCTCCAGCAAGTTGAGAAGACAGAAACACTGGAATCTCATTAAGAGACTGATAAATGGAATTGGCCACTAGCCCACTGGCCACAGTGACCAGCTTTCAGCCAAAAGTAGAAATCTTTTAAATGAAATAATTTTGTAAAATGTATCTAGAGTACAAAATCTTTTCACAGATTAAATAGTAACCCTATCTACCCCCCCATCTCCTTTCCTGAGCTAAGACCAATATGAGTTTGGTCTCAATTTGGCTTGGCAACGCTGGCTGTCTCCCAGAACATCTCTTTGGGCTTGTCAGCTCTGGATTCCTGGATGTTACCCACACTGCAGGAGGAAATGATGCGATGGCAGAGGAAAGGGGGTTGAGAGAGTTGAAAACAAAGCCATCACTCTGATTGGTTGTCTGGACAGGGGCCAAAGCGAGGACAGAAGGTGGAAGAGAGAAAGAGAGAGAGGGAGGGAATGAGGAACAGAAAGAAGGAGGAGAAGATTGTCTTCAAGCCTTTTAAGTGCCCGCTGGAGGGGTCAAGAGGCTGCCAAATCAGAGGGACATCTCAGTACTTGCTCCCAGCATGTGTGTGGCTATCCTTCTGTATACCTGTCCGTTCCGATCTGTGTTCATCTGTCCATTTGTCCTGTTTGTACCTTCATTGTACATGTGTTTGGGAGGAGTACATAATTGCTCCCCAGGGTATGAATGCATATACCCGTTTGCCTGTCGCGCGCGCGCGTGTGTGTGTGTGCGCGCGTGCGGATGTGTGTGTGTGTTGGGGGGGTTGGCCGCTTTATCTTGTTCACCAGTCTGCAGTCATCACAGCAAAAGGTGGATCTGGATAACACTTTTTCGTTGGAGATTAAATTATGCCATTGAGAAAATGAAGAGCTCCATTAGCATTCTCCATCCCCACTTTATTTACTGTCCCTCTGGCCTAATGGATATGGAGAAGGCTAGACTCCCAGCCAGTACATGACCTTCATAAAAATAAATAAATAAATAAATAAAAACCAACAAAAAGAAGTAAAACCCGGTGACAATGTGCATGATATGGTATGGGTACACCAACACAAATCGCACATTATGGATACAGTCTGTTACTCTGCGACTGTTAAATGAAAGCCTTTTCAGTGCGTTGCATTAATGACAACATTAAATGTGCACATTCCATTAAATATAAGGTAAGCTGACCTTCCAATAGAACAGTTATTATTAAAAATCCACTCCTGAATTGTTTAACTCGGTGTCAATTGGGACCAAGTATGCTTCACCTTTACACAGCATCACTCATTCTCACACACGAGATCACTTTTCATCTAATGCAGTTCATTCTGCACAAAGATCCCCTCCCTTTATGAGATGGGATGGGATTAAATACACGTGGCCAATTACTCATAAAATAACACATATTTATGACACTGTCACACCAGTGTCTTTCATTTTTTGTTTTTATAAAGTGCGAGTGTAACCACTTGGCATCAGAATCAGCTTCTATAATAAATTGACACTTTCTGTGAGCTACTTTGTGAAACCACACTCATACACAACAGTGCTCTGTTAACATAGCAAAGTGAAGCAAATGATGTAGCACACAGTAATGTGCAAAAGCCTTACACCACCCATCCTTTCTTTTTATTTCTCTTAGGCCAACTTTTATTCTAAAACACAGCTTGTCAAACTGATGCAAAGAGTCCTGTGGAGCACTGCGGACGAGTGACTGCAAGCAATCAGCAGAAATTCATGAGGAATGTAAACGTTTGATTCTTTAAGTAGTCTTCAGGAATAGTTCTTCTTTGGATATAGGCTGCCTTTTTTTCTGTTCTCGGTGAAGATGATCCCACACTGCTTCAATAATGTTGAAGTCCAGGCTCTGGGGAGGCCAATCCATGACTGATAGTGTTCCATTCTATCCATGCTTTTACTGCATTGGCAGCGTGTTTGGGATCATTGTCATGCTGTAAACGAAGCTGTTGCCAATCAGATGGTTTCCAGATGGTGTTGCATGGTGGATCAAAATCTTCTTGTACTTTTCTGTGTTCATAACTCCATGTCCAAATGTGACGTGATATTTTGAAAAGATCCCCTACACCACTGCCATTCCCTATATTGCCTATGTGTTGTCAATGCAAACGATGGCAGTAAGAAACATAGTTTTAAATAGCTGTATGTGGCATTATTATCACTTTTACCTTCAGATCGATCTACTGCCCTTGAAGGAGATGTTAGAGATCAAATGTAACATGATATTTTACGTTATCTTAATACGGTACTTCCTCTTTGTTGACAATACACACAAGCTTTTTGTCGATTTTGGACCAATAAATTGTGAAACTGACCTTGAAGGCCTTGGTGGATACAATGTTAATAGACTGTTAACATGAATCCATTCTACACCTCTACAAAGTTTTATCAGAATTCATTCAAAACTCTTTGAGCTGTTGTGTTTACAGTCACACACACACACACACACACTCGCATACAAATGCTACCAAAGACATAACCTCCTTGGTGGAGTTAATAAGCTCAAGTTATTTATGTCCATTTATTTACAAATCAATGCCTATTATCCATTACCTACTCCTATATTTGCTTTTGTGTAATTAAAGTAAACATCTGTCATGCTGCCCTAAAGCAAATTCTGCCCAGAGAGTGAGTTGCGTGGCAGAGGGTGGTGCTTTTAGAGTGCTCTTTGTTTGCTGATGAAACCTTCCTCAGATTTAAGTTAAAATAAACCTGAAACCTGAAATCAAAAATACAGAAGTATATTTATATATAGAAGCTTAAACTCTAGAAGCTTCTTTTTCTTTCTTGGTTTTTGTCATTTTGGTTAAACAACTTGCAGCCTTTCTCAGCATCTGCCGGCTTTAATTTACATCATGATTCACGGTGCGCTGTAGCATCCGGTCCAAATGTGCTGTTTTACCACAGTGTTTTGACATCTCCATTCACAAGCTTTGTCAGTATATGCCTTGCTTAATGCCGTGTTAAATAAAAGTGGGAATTCACAGCCGAAATGGGTTTGTGTTAACCTTATGAATGTTTTATCCCCCATTTTCAACTTCTCTTGTGTTTTACTGCCATTCTGCTTATTGCATCCTGTCAATCGTGGTTTTCTTGTCTTGCTGTTTTCACAGCTTTCTGAAACTTAATTTCATCATGTGACTGACCATGGTGCACATTTGAAACACCGCTGTGAGTGGTGAAGTCAGTCCAATCCATTCTACTCCAATCAGAGCTCATCACATTTCATTACAAAGAGGAACCATTCAGCCATCCATATTTCATTTTTAGAGAAATACGGGGAACAAAAAAAAAATCACTATTCCCAATAATGAGTTAAGCTATGGTGAAAAATGGCTATTTCCACTGAGAGCATTGTAATGAGGAATTGGTTATGAGGCTGCAATGTATCCAAGGTGTTTCTACAATGAGGCTGGAAGAAGAGGAAAGAACAAAAAGACAAAAGGAAATAACACACAAACACAAGTGAGACAGATGTGGCCTGCCATGCACGGCCTCCAACTGTTCATAATGAAGGGCATTCACTGCTCTGTTCCGGCTCTCCCACTGTCAACACAATTCTTTCACACTGGGCCTCCTTCCCTCCTCTTTGCACCTTCCCTTGTATCTGTCCCCTTTTTTTATGTCTTCTACGATTCTTTATCAGTTCAGTTTGGGGTGAAGCAGAAGTCAGAGTGTTGAGTGTGTGTGTGTGTGTGTGTGTGTGGGGGGGGTGCACAGAGAGGGATAAAAATTGAATTGTGAGAGGGAGAGAGTGACGAAGGGAGCAGATCTGCAGGACAGCTTGGAGACCAGCATGAGGCCATGCTTGTCACTTCTCCTTCCACCCATCCCGTCTAGTGGCAGGGGCTTATGCACACAAGAGCGCTTACTGTACCTGGGCATCTGCGGAGCTCCGCTGGGTGGGTGAGGGAGGGTGGGAAGCACCATAGGCCTCAGCACCTCTTTAGCAGCCAGGCAATCTGCTCTGTGAGCCCCAGTCTGAATGTTGGACTGTGGAGGACACACACACACACACACACACACATACACACATACACAAGGCACCCGCACACCCACTGAGGGGCTTGGTCAGAGCTGAGACAAGATGGTAGATGAGGCACAACAAACACATGCACACATGCAGCCTCTACTCACTCATGTGCTTATACACCAGCAATTCCCAGTGCTTCGATCCCAAGGGTCATTAAAAAGTATTACTATATTGAATGAGAAAAATATACATTGATCAGGTTTAAAAAAAAAAGGTTTGACGTTATCGTTTTAGTACATTTATTACTATAGTAACCAGCAGGTTGCCAGAAAAGAGGCCAACAACACCTCCCACCAACCAGAGACAGTCGTAACACTTTTAGGCCATGTTTGTGAGATGGCTTCAGAACGTGTTATTAAGTGAGCAGAGGCACTGGAACAGATTAAGTTAAATTAGCTAAAAATAATAGACATGTCAACCATGTCAAATCGTCATCTAAAAAATATATATATATATATATTTTTTTTATATATTAAATATATATATATTTTTTTTTTTTATAGTTCTGAAAAGTACCTACGTAGTTAATATGTGTACTTAATGTGTTTTTAATGTGTTTAGGTGCAGCTTTGAGGGGATTGGTACTTTACTTGAGCAACAAATTGATTTCACTACCTCTAAATGTAAGGTTTATGCCACAGAAAGTAACAGTACTCGTGATTACCAAATTCATTTTTTTTATATTTCTGTAATGTTACTCCACCAGTATGTATAAGCACTTTAATTTAAAAAAAAATGTAATGCTTCATTAAGATGTCACATTACAGTTACTTACCTACATTCATGGGGAAAAAATGTGTGCGTGTGTGTGTGTGTGTGTGTGTGAATAACGGCTCAAAATTGGTTATAAAAAGATGAATTTAGTATGTCATTTACCTATTAAATAATATAAATATTCATTTAAAATGGGTTTTTGACAGATTTTGACAGGTGGTCTAATAAATTTGTTGAGTACTGTCTCTCCAAAGCATTTCAGAGAGAAATGATTGTACTTTTCATGCCCTGCAGTTGTTTATAAAACCTTTGCAGATTAATTACACAGATATCGCCATCAAATAAATCATAGCTTAATATGAGACCAGGCTTAGAGACTCTGCATAGGAACTCATTAAAGTGTAAATTTAAGAAAAAGCAATTCACTTTGCTCCACCTTTATCAGCAACATTAAGATCATGTACACACGGAAGCCTTAATAAGCAAATAATATCATAGAGTATATACGAGTATTAAATGAATCTGTATTTACTAATGATGGTTTGAGTACATTTTGATGCACACTTTAATTTGATACCTCAGCAAAACTCACTGTGGTCCTGCTATTCAACGACAGAATCCTGGTTATTGATGGTTGCATGATATTCACTCTAAGTGTAGTCAAAAAAGGGATTTTTTATGCTCATCATATATGAGGCTACTGCACATTATACCAATAGACAACCACTGCACACAGTCGTCTTTATTTCATAACACTCTGCATAGATCTGCATCATGCAAATTAACAACTCAGTGCAGTAGCATGGATTACATTTAGTGAGGCTCTAAAAACAGTAGCAACAGCTGTTCAGGTCATAGCAATTTGTATGAGAGTCGAAAACAAAACAACCCAAAATGTGTAGCTAACTAGCAGTTGACATCCTCCTATGCCTTGCGGTCACTTCCTCCCACACCTCCAGCATGTATTCTCCAGATAGGCACGAGCTCCTCCACGCCACTTCACCCCCCCCCCCCCCAACCCCCCCCCCCCCCCCCTGC
>VUQK01014593.1:10601-33704 GCA_015106715.1 Bujurquina vittata
AATAGGCACGCGCTCCCCCACGCCACTTCACCCCCCCCCCCCAACCCCCATCCACTTCCGATTGCTCAGTGGAAGTGCTCAGGGCGTCTGGAGTAAGGAGTGAACAGCTGTTTGAATTAAATCTGCAAGAGTGAGTCTAGACAGGGCCAGGTTTATTGAAGCGACGTTGACTGTCAGATTGATGGAAGACAAGGGGGAGATGGCTCGGCTTGTTACAGGCAAAGCCAAACTGGATTCTCTGCCTGTAAGCTGCTGCAAATCTTTCCTGTTTGATGTGGAGATTAGCTGTAATTCTGAGGACATAAATATGGTGTTAGCTTTAAAGTGAAGCTGGCTGAAAAATGTGAACATGGGCATGTCGAGAGTTCGACCACACCACACAGGAGCTACTCATTTTAAAGCATTTTTAAATCAACATCAATAACATCCAGTAGCCACTGATTCAAAAGCAGACAATACCTCAAAAATAGAATACATTTTCAAGACCATTGTGCCTAGTCTCCATTTATTCAGAAATGCATAGGCTCTTGTGTTGTCCATTGCGAAGTGATGGGAAACAATCAGTTGCTTCGCTAGTTTAAAATATTCTTTTTAAAACAGCAGAGTAAAAATCATCAGTTCCAAATAAAAACATCATACAGAAGTACTAGCAATACTAGCAGAAGTACTAGCAATACTAGCAGTTAAAAAATGTATGTGAAGCCCTTTCAATTAAATATCACCAAATAAATAACGCCAAAGCTTCACTGTGTATAAGAAGCATGTTACAGCTTGAGGTGGAGCTTATGTGACCATCGTTGTCAAAGAGTTTACAAAGAGTCTAAGCATATTTTAGTAAGCTTTAACCTTAGCAGTTTATCAAACCAAACTATCGTAACATTTTTCAACAAGATAGCAGGTCACATTTCAGTGTTAATCAGTGTGAATGCAGCCATCGTTCTAGCACAGTAGCGCAAGGCAGTAATATTCTGATTAAATAAACAACATTTTGTGCCGTTCTCATCAAACATATAGCTTTAAAGTTAGCTTTAAGCATTCAGCTCCTGATAACCTGAGTTGCAGTGGAGTAGGGAGGCTTTGTGCAATTTGGCGGCTGTGCTTGTACGACAGGGTTAGAAGTGTGTTCACAGTGCCGTGCACTATGCTTTGCTAGCAGCTGTGAACAAACTGAGTGGTTATGAGACATTAGAGCAGCCAGCTGACTAACAATGCAGCATTTTCGTTTACCGGATCTGGTAAAAATAACTCCCAGGCAGAATACAGAAACCTTAGTTTATTGGTTTACAACTTAAGGATACATTTAAAGAACCTGTGTTTGTGCTATACTAAGTTTCATGCTGTGTATGTTGTAGTGTACAGTTTGCCAAGACAATATAACTTTTTGGCTAACAGAGAAGTGTTGACAAATTTTCATATGTGACATAAAATATTCCAACAAGAGTAAACCGTGTAACTTTGAGTTGAGTCCATATGTGCATTTATCATGTGCCAAGATTACAATATGTTCACGGCATCCTGTTTTTGTTTTTTCGTTCCCACTACATTTATGTTGTAGCATCTGCAGCAGTGTGTACACACTAAGTGGCTGTGAATGCATAAGCTGTGTAGACACCGGTCTTGTCTCCCCAACTCTTTTGAAAGTGACTCTGACAGTTTGGATAACAGCACTACCCTGCTTTCCTTGCTGCCCACACACATAAAGATACACACACCACCACAGTCGCATTGCCTTCAGATGGCGGGCTCCACCGACACCAAGTGTTGGGGGCCAACTTATAATTAACTTGCCTGCCAAGTGGTATTATATATCATCAAGGACTCGGCATTGGCCTAGAGGAAGTCCAAAAAAGTGGCAGTGCTATTGTTCACCGCATAATAAGGTCAATGCTGTGGCATGGTAAATTACAGTTATTTGTAACATTTAGACAACAAATGTGGTCAGATGTCAACTCTTGCTACTCACATGGAAGTTTCTTGGCTAGAGGAAAAATCATCAAGGTCCTATTTATAGGACCAGAGTCAGTGAGAGTAGAGTTCAAAATAATGTGCCATTATTTATTCGGTTTATTTTTTCAAGAAAGATATAGAAATGTGTGGAGACAAGAGGGAATGGAGTACAGGGGACTTTTGAACCAAATGATGGCAATTAATGTTTCTGTTTTTGAGCTTGAGGCAGACCTTCTTTTTTCAATTAACTCAGTGTGAGTTCACTTGTGGTTTGATGAGTGGCTCATCCGTCTAAGAGGACACACAGTGCGCTCTCTCCCCGTTTCTGTAATGGCATGAGGAGACCACAAGGTGGTGCACTGTAGGTGTCACACTTAATCATTAGCTTATTAATTAATTCATTTATTATTACAGTACTTTGGTCAGTGGTTACTGTTTTTAAAGTGCTTTATAAATAAATTTGGCTTGGCTTGGCTATGATTCTCTGGCTCTCTTCCACAGCATGTTTTTTGTCCTGTCTCCCTCCTCTCATCCAGGCCCCTCCTGAGCCTGGTTTTACCGGAGCTTTCTTCCTGTTAAAAGGGAGTTTTTTCTTCTCGCTGTCGCCAAGTGCTTTCTCATAGGAGGTTGTTTTCACTGTAATTATTGTAGGGTCTTGACCTTACAGCGTAAAGTGCCTTGAGGCAGCTGTTTGTTGTGATTTGGCGCTATTTAAATAAAACTGAATTGAACTGAATAAATAATAAGAAGAAAAAAGATCCAACCACATCCTGACAGTTGTTTCTTTGAGTTACGCAGATAATAAAGGAGTGATACTGTTTCTATGTCTAATCTCCACCCCTCATGCTGTACACTGTTGCTATGAAGCACACATTACACAATCTAATAAATCTTCTTTATATTCCGTTTTGATCATAAACGAGAATGTAATGTGGTTCATGGTTTTTACAAAGAGGAAATGTGTTCTGAAACCAGAGGAAATTCTGACCTTGGCAAGTTGGCAATGCTGTCAAATTGTATAAATGGTGTAAAATTTAAAGCAAAACTGTGTTCTGATTGTTGAACATTCTGTATTTTTGACCTTTTTTTTCCAGTATGTTTACATCACATACTGAAAATCCTTGACTTACAATGCAATGCTGCATTTCAGGGAGGTCAAGCACATCTCAGTAATAAATGAAGGAATCTCTGTGTGTGCAAGACTGTTCTTTGGTTTTCTTGACAGAGGTTCATGCTGTGACACTATTTTTGTACTTTCTGTGAAAGCCATTGTTAGTCTGGTTCAGAAAGGTGCTGCAGAAATAAAGTTTATTATTATTTTCTACTTCAGAGTTGGTGGTGGCACCCCACAAATGATGTCCGAGACCTCGTAGAATCAGAACTTCATATAGTATAGTTTATGAATAAAACTCCACTACCTTTCCTGATGCTAACATGCCTGTGATATTGCACTGGAAAACAGAAAACAATAGGGTCTGCACACAAACTGCGAGTATTTAATCATGAAGTGCAGCGTTCAGCCATCGGACCTCGAGGTCTCTATTGTGTGTTTGTGCTCTGTGTACTCGACTGCTTGTGTGAACTGCTACTCGCTACCCTACTGATAAAGAAAAAGTTAAATATTTTGGGAAACAGGCTTATTTGTTTTCTGGTAGAGAGTTAAAAGATAAAAAAAAGAGGAAAATTTGTCAGAGAACCAGTTACCAGGCAACCAGCTGAGAAGCCAGGAAGGTACTAGTCATGGCCAATAAATAGTCTTTGCACAAAATCGCCCCCTTGCTCACTCATTCTCTACTCTCTGTATTATAAACACTAAATGGTTTTGTCAACAGTGAGCAGTAAATTAGGATTATGGACACCCAATAATAACTTTACATGGTCACTGACAGATACAAGGATGCACAGCGATACCTTTGCATGCTCAGTGAAAGGTTGTGGGCAAGTCATGAACTTTTTTGGTATAGTTTCGTGTCAGGAATCTGTACGTTACACAAACATAAAAATATATATCATACATTTTAAGAACAGAAAATGAATGAATTAAGTTAGAATATTAGAATCAGTAGTATAGGTGCTGCTGTGCATGACCTGTATATTTGACTATTGATTTTTTATTGTTATTTTTTTCCTCTTTTTTCCCAGTTTTCATATTTGGGGTTGGAAATATTATCTTTTAAGTTGCAATATTCTCTTTTTCTTTTCTCATATTCATTGTGTGACATCACGATCACTCTCACCTACAGCAGTGATCATCATCATGCTTCGGTTCATCCCGCTGTTACCAACATAGCAACTTTGATATTAGCAACTTTTCAAACCTCTTTACCGCCTTATTTTTTCTTTATAAAGGACACCTAAAATCTAAATTTATGGACAGGACTGCGCTTGACATTTTGATCAGAGGCTGGTTCAGGCAGGTATACTGGTTAGTCTTCCCAACAGGCACACCAGTCTGCCAGCAAGTGAAGCAAAGAAGAATGAAGAGCAGTGACCGTGCCAAGTCCTGGAAAAATGTCCTACACACACACACACACACACACACACACGCACGCACACACACACACACCAGTTAGAGGGAGAATAGAGTGATCAGAGGGAGGGAGCGATTGCTGTCTGGTCCGCACCTGTAGGACAGGGGGTACTGTGATGCTGGCCTTAGCAGATTGCTTGCTTTTTGAGTGTCTGCCGCTAATCGTTTTCTTTTCCAGATCCCAAATACCCATTAAATTGCCCATTAAGAATTTGAAGTGCAAGCTATGGTGAATTCAAAGGGCCCAGTTTTATAGCATTACACCGGCACTTGGAAGTAGCACCAGATGTGTGGAGGAAATGAAAGACAATAAAGTGGATTTGTGTGATTGGCGTGTAGCTGATGGATTGCATTGAACCTTGTTTTGATATCAGGTGTGTCATTTCATCATAAACTGAAGCCAGGATGCTGCCATAAGTTGACTGACAATAAATTTCAGAGATCCTAAGCTGTGCAAAGTTGGTCAGAAGGAGAGTACAGTTGTCCTCACTGCCTCCCTTCTGTCTCTCTCCTCGTTCAGTTGGATGGTGTAATAGGGTTGAGGCGATTGATTGATTCCCAGAGACAGATGGCATGTACCCAAGATGGGCATTTCTTCCTCTATCCAATAATGTGGTGATTTTTTTCCTGTTCTACTGGATTATATTACAATGAGTGTGTTGTGCTTAAACTTTTCTGTGTGTGTGTGTGTGTGTGTGTGTGTGTGTGTGTCACATATGAGAATGCTGCTGATAGAAGTGTATATGTAGCTATGGGAAGGTATGTACTTCAGCCTTTTCTATCCAGGTGGTACCTCTATTCCACATGGACTCCTTAACTTCTTCTGTAATCGTTGAAAGAACATTAAAGGCAATGGAGATCTAAATTACACCCATCCAATATTACCTTTGCCAATTACAATTACACACCACGGATTAAAATAATCATTTATGTTGAGGCACTTCTACAGGTTGAAGAAGTGCCTCAGCAGGTGTCATTCTCATAAAGCACAGCATTGATTAAAATGGTATATTGTCTCCAGTAGGTCTATGGCCCCACTGCGCCCACATTCGTTCTAAGAGACACATTTTTTCTTCTCTTTTTATTATGCTCGAAGCGTATGGAATCTGTAATGATCTTTCTATATGTGTGAGTTAAACTTTTAGCCAATTGGGAGAAAATGAATAAAGGAGATGCTGCAGATTCCAACTATTCTCCTTCTCAGTTCATGTTTTTCACACAAATACCTTTGTCTCAGTTATTTTTTTCCATCCTGTAGCTATCGCCCCACAATTACTCTCCTCTAGAATTACAATAAACTAATTCCTGCCTGGTTCACAAAGACTATGAATAATGGGAGTGACAAAAAAAAAAATGGTTCGCTCAGAAGCAATAGTCATACAGGCTCTAAGCAATGTTTTGTTAGGCTTGACTAGCTTTTGTAATTATGTTTTCCCTGCGTCCTCCCCTGACCATGTATGGCCCAAAAACTGCAGAATTTAAATGCATTCCGCTTTGCAGTAAAATCACGACTAAGTCTGATTCGAGGAGTCTTTATTCCATTTCATATATACAACTTTTATGTAAGTGAAAATGGTTTGTCTTTTTTTTTTAAATGACAGTGACTCCACAGATTGCGTTGCACAACAAAGCCTTTTAATTCAAGTGTTTGTGCATTGTAAGCCCACATGATGTTCAGTCAAAGGAAATCAGGATTTACCCTAAAGACTTACAATACAAAAGATCTTTTGTTAAACATGATGTAATATTAACATTTACATATACTGCATAATTCTTATCCTTGATTTCAAGCATATTGAATTCCTTTTGATACTTCAAATGAGGAATTACATTAGAAATTCACACACTGTCCAACTAGAGAGGCTGCTCCTTTCATGCTAATCTGAGGGGAGACGTTATTTGCCTTCGAAGTCTGTAAACTAGCTGTGCAACATGCTCTTAGAATAGCCCTTTGTATTTTCCACCATGGTGTAATTACTGCTAATGGTTATTTCAGATGGTGGTACCTTCGCAACAACAAAAAAAAATGTCACCAAATCTTACTAAACTTATCTCACAGGCGCTAATTACCTCAGCTTAATGAGTTACAATCAACAGATCTTGCCTGCAATCTCCCAGTAGCATCCCAGAGCCCGTATGGTTCAGAGTTTGGAGGTGGGGGAGTGCTGTTCCTTAATGAAACCCAGCATGGAGCCCCCCAAAAAACAGAACACAGTGATTAGAAGCTTACACAAACACAGAAAAGGCTGCAAACAGTGATTAGAATGTAATTGTAATCCTACAAAGGAAAAGGGGATCTCAAGCACTGATTCAGAAGAGGAAGGGGTTAATTAAGAACAAGAAAACACAAAAGGTTACCCACTGCTCTTAAAAGTGCAAGAAATGCTTGATATTCATTAATTTGCTTTTTAGCTGTTGAGAATAACTGGGAAATTATACAGATTGCACTTTGAAATGGACTCTGCCAAACAAATAAATGTTTTTTCTTCTCTTGTTTTTGTTTATCTGTTTGCAATTGTTCA
The DNA here is from genome assembly GCA_015106715.1 of Bujurquina vittata. Lineage (NCBI taxonomy): Eukaryota > Metazoa > Chordata > Actinopteri > Cichliformes > Cichlidae > Bujurquina > Bujurquina vittata. The sequence goes on from VUQK01014593.1 coordinate 17,601, forward strand.
GCTAACTGATTTTCAAATCCTGAATATTAATAGATACACAGAAGAACAAAAGCCGGTGAAAAGGATAGCCTCGAACATATAATTCCATTCATGTTGCCTCTGAGACGCCATCCTTTTCCCTTTCTATTTATATCATTCAAGGCCATTCTGGGGTCAGCAGATTCTCTCTGCATGTGGTCACTCTGGTCATTAATGACTGGGTTTCTTGACTTCCAACAGCAGAGCCACCCACACTGCAGCCTCATTGGGCAGAGCCCACCTCATCCCCTCTGTGTATCAAATAGAAAGGAGGGGTCAAGCAGGAAGCAGTCAGGCCAGTTTTTCCCCTGGAGCCTTCTAATGATGACAGGGGCTTCCTGCAAGGCTCATTAAGAATATCATCTGGGAGGCACTCCGTTAAAAGCATATAAAATACAGTGTCTGGATGTACAAGCAGCTGAAGCATGTTCTCACTGGGACTACCGGCCAGTTTACTAAGTGTGAACTGGAGCATCTAATGCACACACTGTCCAGTCCTCAACCTCAGTGCATTGCACACTTATTTCAAGAGCTCAGCACTTTCAAAAGAGTGAATCCACTGACATAAGAAATAAATCTTTGTTTTGCATGCAAATTGAATGCTTGAATGAAGCAACCGAGTGCTGTGACTTTGGCGATCCTGTCAGCATAACAAGACTGCTGCCCCTGACCCCCAACAGGCCCGTTAGCTTCCTCCGTCCCTCACTGTCTTCCTCTCGCACTCCCCCTCTCCTTCTGCTCTTGTCGGCTGAGAGTCAAAGTTCTCCCTTAATCAGCACAATGCTCTCCGTGGCAGGTGTTAGTGAGCTTTTTTCTGGCATCTTGATCACCCCTCAGGGAGCAAGCTGGCCTGCGACGCTGGGCGCACAGCAGGAGATGTCATCGGGAGGGGAGCCACCCACGGTGGCGACAGAATCAGGCAAATTGCTCTCTCCACAGCTAGAGGGAAAGGTTAGGGCCACGGGCTTAATCCAAGCTGCGTTTCAGCGCACAGAGTTACAGTGGGAGGTTAGGGAGATACATGTAGCTCGACAACACCAGTCTGCATTAATGTGACTAAGACAGATAACAATGTGGCTCTAAACGCCAGGAGGGTCAGTGATGAGCAAAAATCCAGACGTGTTATAAAGTTGTATACATCGATACAAATAAACCAAGTAATGGCATGGTGCTTTGGAAACACTACCACTTAGGCACTGCTGCAGTACTTTGTATAATCTCATTCTAACCTGTGCCAAATCCAGGATTTACTTATTAACTTGCATTGCGTTAAATCCATATTGAAACACCTTAAAATGCTAAAATGTGTGATCCGTGTTATCTCCAGTCTTAAAACCATTCCAGGAAGTTTAATGAGTTACATTTTCACTTTATCCACCTGCATCTCTGCCCCCCCACACCCTTTTTTTTCACAGACACTTATGTTTATGTCTAACAACATTTTCCTCTGATCCTGACGCATGCGTTTGCACATCTAAACTTTGTTTCATCTTCCGCCTGAATCCAAGTTAAGAAGTGTGCCGCTAATTGGATGACTTCTTCATAAATATTGTATGTAATGAAAGCTTTAAGACTGTTTTCACCTGAGTAGGTTTGTTAATGACTATTTCCATAAATTAAAGTTGGAAAATTGCATTGCACAAGTGATGTTAATTCCTCAAATATATTCTTAAGTTTTAGCAGTTAATTTGACCGTGCTGGCCAGCAGTGATTAGAATGGCAAGTTAAGCTCCTACCACTAATCAGCCTAACTCGACAACTTTTTCTGACGGGTTCTCGCAGCATTTTAGTGACCAGTGGCTCCAAAATATATTCAACAAAAACTGATGATTTGATATATTTGTATTGTTTCATTTATGACTTAAAGGGGACATAGCATGCAAAACGTTTTGTCTACTTTGAGTGTCTAAGAGTGCAGAAAGTTTAAATTTCTTCTCTCCCGGTGCTCCGTAGATATCTTTATATTCTTTTTGGGTCTTATTTTTCAGCCGGTTCAGTTTTCTCTGTTCCCTGTTACGTTTTCTTGTCTATTGTGTCACAGTATTTGCTGTGGGACTGCTAAACAAGGTCACGGACTACTGGCTAACCAATTTGTAATCCAAGTTCAGTTGTGCCGAAGTTGCAAGCAGACAAGTCAAAATGTTCGTTTATTGGGTGTATTAACCCACATGATTCCTGACATCGCCCCCCGGCATTGCTGCTATGAAACTAAAAAAATAGCCAAACGGGGTAGGGTGGAACGCTCTGCAACCTGCAGGGGGGTGGGCCATGAAATGTCTCATTCACATTTAAAGAGACCGCTCCAGAACCAGTTGCTCTAAGATGCACCTCAGAACAGGGGTAAACGAGGGTCTGTGGAGCGACAATAACGAGGAATTCAGACCAAAGCATTGCAGTTCTACTTTATATAGACCACAAGTGAATGATTTACATATGAAAAGGAAAGCTTTAAAAGCACATGTCCCCTTAAAAGCTTTTTGTGCCAGGTTCAGACTAAACAGTACCAGGTTGATTCTGGCTCAAACCCGAGGACGAAGGGTTTCGTTTTGGGCTTGGAATGAAATTGGACCTTTTAGAAGATAGAGCCTCATTTTAACTCTCATAGTGTGTCATCATGGCTGAAAATGACACTACATCAGGGATGACTCATGACATCTCACATATGTAGCAGATATTAACTGATTGGCTGCATTATGTCAACAAACAGGAACATGTTGCAAAGAGGAATTTATTTCCTAGAAGATGAGATGGAACAGCAGAATCAGTGGACAGATGGCAGCAGGCCTCCAGTCCCATCCCAACTAACTCTACGGTACAAAAATAATTTAAGATTAAGAAAAATTATTAAAGCATTTGCATGTTTTCCCACATTAGTAATTTCAAAAATAAAATGGAAAAGCATGTCAAGATTGAAATAAATATGAGGAAAAGTACATTCAAAATGAACTGAATTAATGATTGCTAAAAATAAATAAATACCTACTAAGATAAATCATGGTGAGAAAAATAATTGTCATACAAAAATATACATTTTATATACATTTTCAATGCTTGTGTGATTTTTTTTATATGCACACACACACATTCTAAACAGCATTTAAGATTATCATTTTTTGCTCTAATATTTTATGATCTTTAAACTTCCAACTGAATAAACAAAAACAGTTACATATTTGTGGTTTTACCAGAGGAGAGGAACACATATTACCAGTACGGGGTCCATCTGTCTCTGGCTGGGAACATTCAATGTGCCCATTGATGAATGCCCCAATGCAACAACAGCAACAACACTGGGAACGTTGATGTTCCAACGAAATTCCACTGAAATAAACTCACTTATTTGCTACATTATACCACAGCTACACATAGCCTGAGTCCAGCTGTACCTGTTGCACTTCTGGAGCTTGGTGTCAGAATAATAGAGAAATTGTATTTTGGAGTCAGCTGCTCAAAAGTTAGGAGAAAGCACCAATTTATGAATTTACTTTTTCTTAACAAACTCAAAAGTCACGCAGAGATTTGTGCTGCTGACCTGAGATACAGATATTGATTCTGGCATACAGAATTACCCAGCTGCCACCTTGGTTCATCTCCCAGTACAGCACGGTGCCAGTGCAGAGCCTAGAGCAGCCTAATGCTGCCTGAAATGTAAGAGGCAAAGGTTGGTGCCTATAGGATTTTATGATGCTGTGGTGCAGACTCTGCAGAATACACATGCACAGTGCAGCAGTTCTGCTTACAAGGTAAATTGTTGAGCTTTCAAAAGTGGTATAAGGATAGAGAAGCTGATTTGGTGAGCTGCTCGACAGCGCGCTCTCTTTCCCGCAGCTTCTGTCGGAGAGGGCCCCGTCACATTCAGCTATCAAAGCGTCTGCGTCAGCAATCTCAGCTTGTCATGAGGGCTTTGGGGAGAGATTGGTTTCTAACATCCTCTCCTGAAGTATTTCCAGCAAGCCATGAGGCGGAAATGTGAGGTGATGCGCTCCTCTGCTCCTCAGAGTGAATGGCCCACAGTTCTGTCAAAGGCCCTTTCAAAGGAACTGTTCGGGCCCAGTGGGTAGATTTCTCTCAGGATGTTGTCAATTAAGACAGAGCTGCTGCTTCCTTGAGTGTTTGTGTGCACTTTTGGTCAACTCAAGCTCAGTGCACATCAGGGCCCCATTATACCCGTCACACAGTACCTGGTGAACGGCACCTGACGACAAATTTGGCGTCAAATAGAAGTCGCATCCGCTGCCGTTTTTTTGTAACCCATTGTGCGTCTGCCTCTGGGCTGGATACACAAGTGTACGATCATGTCGGTTTTTACCGCTGCTTTAATCATAGACCGGTACAGAAGCTCACAGAGAAACAGATTATACAAAGGGAGACGTTGCAACAATTTGAAAAGGTCAGACTTTGTGGAAAAAATGTTTTGATTTCTTCTCGCCCTATATCAGCACTGATGTGGCAGGATTGTCTGAGTGGCGACACCTATCATTCAGCAGAATACTGCAGCAGCCACCCGCTCTGTAACGGCGAGCATAAACTCTCTGATAAAGTTACCAGCAGCGTGCAAAGCGACCAGCATGGTGGGTATACTAGCGCCTTCAGATGGAAAATAAGGTGTGCCACACAAATGACCACACCTTTTTGTCTGAGACTTTTTTCCCCCAGCAAGTATTTGTGCTGTGGCAGTACAGAAAAAAGCAAGGGAAACCAATTTTTATCTATGATGACTCAATTTCATTACATGCCTCAAAAAGCCATATGGGCAAGCCTGAATTACTCCAGTGCTTTTCCTGCTATAACATCCCAAAATGTCTGCTGTGAAAAAGATTTGTCCTCACCCCATGACAGATTAATGGAAGAGCCATTATGGATTTTCTATTTGTTGACATGTTATTGTGAAACTCACATGGTATGCACATGTCTGAAAGCATTAGATGACTGCACATCTAGAAATTCCTCTGTTCTTCATCATCAATCTGTGAAGCTCTATGGAAGTGGATGTGAATGACTGACTTGAAGGTTGTTATGGGGGGTTTCTCCATCTTTCTTAGCAGACAGAAGCTGCAATATGGGTCATCACTGCTTGGAATTACTACTTGGAAAGCATGTAATTAGATCTGTAAAATTTAGTATGGGACTAGCTGTCATCTGCTAAATACCGTTTGTGACAATCATAATCAAACGTGGTTATATAAAAATATGTTTGTGTGCTTGTATGCATATTTTAAACTCTAGTGTTAACACATGTCTATTATATTTTATTTTATTTTGCGCATTACAAAACATCTCACTTGCACCGCTAAACCTGGTTTTTTTTAGCAGAATTCTCAAAGAGTCATTATAAGCAACCCTTTTCTGCATGCTAGCTTTTTTGAAATTACACCACATATAGTTGGTACTATCCAAATTTTACAATGTCTACTAAAGAGAAGCTGTTAAAAAAATTAAAAAAAAAATAAAATTAAATAAAAGTGAAACTCTTTAGTGTATCAGTCCAGAGCATCCCGGAAATTTAGTGCACAGGTTTCCAAAAGAGGAATTGCCAAGTTGGTGAGGCTCCCATGCTTCTGTTATTTACATTTACATTATCACTCCGCTCAAAGGAATTAAAGGAAGACTTTTTAATCAGCATCATTTCAGTTAAACTTCTGGGATATTGATCTGGTCAGTTAAGTATCAGAGGGGTTCTTAATCAGTTTCAGCTGCTTTGGTGTAATGAAATTAAAAACAGGTGCACTAGAGGGGTAGCAATGAGACAACCTCCTAAACAGGATTGGTTTTTGGGGTTGACATGTTTTCCCTCCTCATCTTTATTGTCTATTTTTACACTAGTTTTGCATTTGGCTAGGATCAGTGTCACTGCAGGTAGCATGGAGCATACAAAGGTTGCACAGGTAGTCCAACTCCTCCAGGATGACACATCAACACGTGCCATTGCCAAAAAAGGTTTGCTGTATCTCCCAGCACAGTCTAAAGAACATGAAGAAGTTTCCAGGAGACAGGCAGCGGCTGAAGGTCCTTAACCCATCAGCATGATCGCTTTCTGCTCCTTTGTGGAGGATCAGGAACAGGATCAGCACTGCCAGAGCTACAAAATGACCACCAGCAGGCCACTGGTGTGAATGTCTCTGATGCACTGGTCCAAATGTGGCACCGGGACACCATTTGTCATCTCTTAAAGAGCATGCCCCAATGTTGTCAGGCATGCATACAAGCATGTGTGAGCCTTACAAACTACTGAGTACCACTCTGAGTTGCTGCAATTTAATTTCTACAAAATGGACCAGCCTGCTGCATCATTCTTTCAATTTTATTTTTTGGATGTCTTTGAATTCCCTCCTCTGTAGATTGATAATTGTCATTTCTATCAAGAGATGAGGAATCCTTTCGTACCTAACACATTACCCAGCCTATATCAATAGAGATATTCAGCATGATTTTTTTCCCCATTGAGATGTGTGTTCACTTACCTTTTTTTGAGCAGTGCATTTACATTTACTTTGCCAGTAAAAAACCTTTATGAAATGTTTGAAGTTCTTATATATATATATATATATATATATATATATATATATATATATTCTACAAATTTCCTCAATAGTCCTTGCACTCCCAGAGCCATCACCAAAAGAGGAAGTGCTATCTGGTGGTGTTATTAAAAGCGCCGATATCTTGCCCACCTGGTTACACATATGAAGTACCTGCTGTATAGCACTAACCAGTTGTCAGATTCTTATTGTACAATCAAGTTGTTAAGCTTTTAAGCCATTTGCTTGTGTCTCCTAGTTTTTCCTGTTTATTGTTTAGTTTGCTTCTTGAAAATTCCTGCTTCCTGTCGGATTTTCTCATGTATACCTTTGGCCTGTTTATGGTTTCCGCCTTTTGCCTGCTCCTTTGCCAGTTTGCCGGCCTCATTTGCTGCCTATCCGTGTGTGACCTCAGGCTGGACAAAAGATTTGGATTTTAAATGATTCTCATGTTCCGGCTTTAGGTCCTCTTTCTTGTGAAACCATTTCATAGATCAACTGACCAAGAACCACTATTGTTCATTATCATTAGTGTATTTTTTTAAAAAAAAATAGCCGATGGCATCATGTAATCAAAAGCAGGTAGAAGAATTTAAAAGAAAATAAGGCGTGTGCCATAATTTGGGAAGTTAACATCAAAAACAAGACTCTATTTTAAAATCATTTCTCAATACTTCTCAATATGAGGACCTGTACAGTTCAATTACTCTTTTCCCCTTATCTGTTGCCTTGTAGCTCGCATGAAGCCTTTGAGATGTAAGTAGATTTAAAGAAAATGTGGGTCGAGTATTACTGGCCTGAAAAATCTGGAGCTCTATCTTGGGTCTTCCTCTCTCTGCCCTCGCTCTTTCCCCTCATCTGCTCTCTCTTTCTAATTAGCTTCTACAGTGAGTGCAGACTGGACAGGGGCCTATAATGGAGCCAGATGTTGGAGGAGATTTCACCCCGCAGGGGGATGTTTTGTTTACTACAAGATGAAAACAACTTTCTTGCCCTCGCTTTCCTTTTGGGGTTGTTTATGTGCAAAACCCAAGTTTCACCTCTCGCTCTGGTTTAGTTTCAGATGCCAAGAACCAGTCCAAACACACATTTCATTTTGTAAATTAAGTTGTTATTTGGTTCATTGGGAAAACCTGTCCAACTAAACTGCCATTTTGTATGTCAAATATCAAAAAAGTGTTTATCATATTCAGTTACATTAGCAGCACATGCTGCATAATCCATACCACTGAAATCCATAGTGGTTGCATCAGCAGGAAAGTCACTCCTTACCTGTTCTGTTTTCCCCTCATCCAATATAACATGACAACCATTATTCAGCTCAACACTTATCACCAAAAAATTGACATGCAACCCATTTCTGGAATGATTAATTTAGCTTTGGCCCGGCCCACCGGAGGATCAGTCTTAATCAGCAGATAGAAAGAAAGCGAGAGTGTGTGAGTGTGTGCATCAGCCACTGCAGAAAAAAAAACAAATGGAGACACTTAGAATCAACTCCATCTGCATGTCAGGCTGATACTTGGAACAGGATTAGGAGGCCGAGTCGATGAGCCCGTTGCAGAGTGTCAGAGCTGGATATGTGATTGGACAGTAATACCCCCACTCTAGTCAGTGTCTTGAGAGCCGCTGAGGTTGTAATTGGGTAGTGCTCCACAGTCGAACAGCTGATAAGGTTGATTAGTTTAATTGCAGTGGAGGGCAGGGTAGAAATTTGTAGGGGAAAACATGGACGGGTTGAGGTGCACACGGGAAGTTGATCAAGTTGTGACGACACTTTATGAAAGTCTGCTAAATAGGAACTTAAATCACTCGACTGTCATTGAGAATGCGAAAAAAAATACATAAATAAAATGAAAAAAAAATCATTTGAACACTTTTGGCAACATCTCAAGTGGAGAGAATTTGTAGGTCTGTTGACTGTCCTGTATATAAACTCAACTGCATATTTTTAAAATGACTACTCAGTGAAAAAACAAACAAACTGGCTGCTGTGAAAAGTAGGTTGAACACATCTGTCCTCTAGAAAACTCTTCCAAGCACAAAATACGTTTGCTTCCTTTTGAATCTCACCCACCTCATTCTGGTCTCCAGCAAAGAGAGAGAGAGTACAATCACATTAGCATGAAGTCAAATCTGCCTTTTGTGAAATGCCAATCCCATTAGCACGTTCTCGTTTAGCTCCCTTTTCCTAAATAGAGGCTTTTGCATCTTTTACAAGGATGATATGCAGTAAAAGGTACATTTAGTAAACAGTGAGCCCCTTTGGCTTTCCTCTGGGACTATTCGAGCTAGGTGGCTAATGAAAGGGGTCCATAAAAACAGCAGGAAGCCGTGAGAGAGGCCACGTGGAACAAAAGCTCACAATGGAGAGGGGTCTCCTGGGAACGGGGAGGTGAAAGATAGGATGATCCATGTCTTCGGAATAGGCTGTGCCTAAAAAGTCCAGCAGTATTGATTGTTGATAATTATGCTTGTGATTGGTACTGAAAAGATAAAGATCCAGATGAGCAAATCATTCTTATAAACAGGAGAAAAAAAAAAAAAACAACTGTGGAGATAAGCAGTGAACCTTAAGATTTAATGGGACGAATCCAAGTATAGGTGTGAGTGTGAGTTGAAATGCAAAACTCTGCAGTGCTTAAGTAAAAATTCCAACTGGAGGCAAGGTGGAAGCTGGAGGGAATTTCTTCTCTACGTGGTGATTCCTCAGGAATATTTGAAGCCATTGTTTTTTTTTTCCTTCTTATTAAAATTTTTCAGTATTTTCTGTAGCACTATACTCGTAATTGGGAGAAAGATGGATTTTCAGCAAGGTAACAGTTTAGCCAAGCAAAATTAGAACTGCATCTGGCACTCCCATTATGGTATAAAGTTTTAAGTTTTCCGAGGTTAGAAAGGGCTAACAAGGATCCGACTTTAAAAGTTCACCAACTTTCAATGATATGATTCTTTAATTTATCGAGTTCGTTCTGTTAATACCCGGCACGCACGATGAAAACAGGATTCTCTTTTGATTATTGGTAGCACCACGGAGGAGCTAGGGGTGAAGTGTTAAAATGTAATGCTTTTGTAATGGCACATCTTTGGCATGAACCCTCCCATTAATGAGACGCTTTACCGTGTCCAAGTCTCGCTAAAGGCTCCTGGTCATTTGTATTGAACTTTTGAGTTTTTCTTTTTTTGTTTTTTCACCGCAAAGTTTCTGGAGTGTATGTGGCTGGGAGGAAACCCAGCAGACCTCAAATTATCCTCCTCCCTTTTCTGGGTCTTTTCATCATTTCAGCTCTCTTGCACACCATTCCTTTACTCTTGGACATTTTACCCACAGTTATATCTGTTCTCGCTTGCACATTATTTTCTTGCTTTCTTCTTCTCTCCTCGCTCCGGTCCATGCTTCTGCCAATTTCATGCCAGGCCAGTCCTTGGAGAATCACCAAGGGCATTGGAAACAATCAGACAACTCTTCCCTATTCCCAAAAACAGACCTGAGTTTTTCATAATCAACCATTTAGTTTCTTCTCTGTCGCAATTAAGAAGCAATACATGGAAATTATTTTTAGACATGGCTCTCGTTTCCTATTTCGCATTTCACAGTTCAAGATTATTTATCTAAACACAGCACTGTGCGAGTGTGCATTCTGTGGCCCGGAGCTATTTTCCACATGGGCAACCGTGAAGTCATATTGACACTAAACATATGGTCGGCCCTGTTTTGAGATACACTTGCAGACTCCTAACGTTTCACTTGTCTTAATGAATAATACCACGGTGGATTCCGGCGTCTGGAATCAGTGGAATTTTTCAACAGCACCAACTATGCTTTCATGCATGAATTAACACTGTGCATTTCCATTTCTGCATGGTGCTGGGGAACACAACGGTTTGTAATTTCATTTGCAAAATTATTAGGGAGGGACTAAAGAAGAGACCCATTCCGCTTGTAATAAGTAGCCCATTTTATGTTGATTTCCATTCCAGTTCAGCTGAGCACATCCCTGCACAGTAAAAAAGATTGAAGCATTTGAGCAAAATCAATGATATTTTACGGTACTAAACCGCCAATCCTTCGTGATATATCCCTTTGTTATTGAAATGCATTTCTTTCAGAGGACCCTGGCTTCATATCAAGAGTGGAGCTATTCCTGTGTGCACTGAACGGAAGAAACCTAATACTAAGTGACAGGATGGGAAATGAAAATAATGAGATCTCATAAATATAGTTTGGAAGACAAACCGTCCACTGCTGCTCAGACAAATGGACATATTTCTGTCCGTAGGCCCTGTTTCGGTGACCTCTGCGGTGCAGAGTAGCTAGAGGGAAGGGTGGGGTGCAAAAGTATGAAACACAAAAGCCTATGTTTTCTTGTTTGTTTGTGAAGGTCAAATTGAGGAGCGGAATGGCGTGATTGCTTTCATTCCAAGCAATGGCTCTCAAAAATAACCCAACAGGAGATGAACAGGAAAGATGACGTGAGATCACAGCCAGTGTTTTCTATTCAGGAACCATCAACAGTGTTTGACTCTGCCACAACTGCTTGTCACACAGTCGAACAGGTTAGAAAAACTCATTCTTGGCATGGTTTGGATCGTTCTATGGACATTTCTTTCAATTGCAAACTTTAAAAATCTCTTCTGATTCCATGACTATATATGCATTCCTGTACTGTAGGCTGTTTGTCGTTTTTGTGCCCCACTCGTACCCTTTTCTCAGTTCTCACACTTCTCATTTGTCCAGCCCGAGAGCCGCCACCAGTCCTCACCGAGGCCTTGCCCAAACTGCAATCTCAGGCTTAGATCTGTCTCTGTGCAACCTGACATCCCCTTTCAAGAAACATTGTCTGTCTTTTTTTTCTGATTAGGTGTCAGTTGGAAACAGAAGCTTAAAATTTGCTGTGTAGGTGTGAGCATCCAGCACACTGTATATGACTGTGTTAATATGTTATTCTCATAACCCTGGCAGTATCCAGCACCTATTTCTTATCATGCCTTTTCCCTTCTCTTTCCCTCTTTTCTCGTGTGTGTGTGAGTCACAGCCAGTCCCACCAGGTCCACCTGGAGGTTTTGAACTTCACCAGATTACAGCTTTTGTTGCAGTAACTCATCAGTTTTACTCTAGTTCTGCAAGTTATTACTCTTGTGTACTGCCGTCCCCTTTCCTAGTGTCCCCTCAGTGTGTCTCGGTCTCATCTTCAGCTGGTCAGAGGATGCTTGTTGTAGTTTTCCCCTGGAAGGAAAACTCTCACCTGGGAAAACTCACCTGTCTGCCCACTTTCCATATCATCCCCTCTTCCTGTCCACCTGGGAAGCCTCCCCAGTTTGCACCTTCATTCTTTGTCTTAATAAAACTGTGCCAGCACCTGTGTCTGTGTAGTTCCACCAGTATGTATTTTTTCCCTAGATGTGGTGGTGCATAAGTTTTAAGTACATTTTGGTAGGAAATCACTCATAAACACATTTGGGAAACTCTCACGCTGTTGCTTTTGTCAGTTAAGGTTATATGTAACTATTCATTGTTCACCAAGTTTAGATAATCAGTTATAATTATTTAATCTGACTGGTAAATATCTGCCCTTTTTTGATGACTTTTGATGCTTAATGACTGTTCCCAAAGTTTTAGCCAGCCCAGCCAGGGAAATTTGATGATGTCGGTGGATTGTGTTTTCCTTGATCTTGACGACTCATAACTCCAAAACCTTATTAAGGTTGATTAGCAGTTTGTTAAGCTCTTGCTTTTGTGTGCATTTCTGTCATGCATAAATCTTGACAAATGGCCTCTTGGCTCACCATAATATGCATGATGTAGTACACACACGTTTCACAGCTCTGTGGCCTCAGAGCGAGCTGAATAGCTTGCTTTGTCTGAATTTGATCAAATTGAATGTTGAATGACCAGAAAAGCACAATTTATAATTACAACCCAGTGAACACCAAGGACTTCCTCGTTAGCTATTAAGGCATATCAAATTAAAATATTTCTGACACCTCGAACACACTGTTTGCTCGCGTGTTTTCATTTTTTTATACATATTGATAAATTACTAAAACTGCATACAGTACAAAGGTCAAGGCCTGCAGCTGACATTTTGTCAAGTGGGGGGAAAATTCTTTGAAGAAAAAAGATTTGGATTTCCAGGCTACAACATAAAATGTCAAAGGGATGAACATCAATAGATAATAAGTTTAATAACATAAACTAAACTAAAAAAAATGAACATTTTTTTTAATTAATTTTATGAAAATAATAAATTAATCCTTTTATACCTTCACAGTATGGTCCGAGTCAATTTTGACCTTGTCCAAGAATTCCATCACAATAACTTTTTATAACTAATTCTGAACCACAGATCTATTTGGAATGTGCAAATAGCCTATCTGACATTATTAAATGGATGAATAATCCTTAATTAGTTATTGTTTCAGAGTGTGGTGGTCAAATTGCTGTTATAGTAAAGTCAGTGAACATGTGTGTGTAGTTAGATGGCTCTAGCTTGAACAGTATGCATCTCTGGTGTGAATTTGAACATCCTTCTGTAGGTCACACTGTTCTCGAGTCAAGGTTAAAGCTACGTTGCAGACAGCAAGGCTATGACAATACTTAACTTTTTCGTTGAAACAGCCAAGCTAAAAATCCTCATTGCAAACTAATGCACATTCAAATCAGTCGCAGGACACTTGCACATGTAGGACTTGTATTGCCACAATCACTGAAAATAGCAGCTCAGGTGCGTCTAAGCTCAGAATAAATTGATTCATTTTTTTATTTTTGGATGACATTGCGGGTGTTTGTGATTGCAGGGGCAGCTCTTGTGTCTGTGTGTCCACTTTGAACTTTCTTACCACTAAAAAATACACAGCGACGTGGCATGTACAGTTTCAGAGTCTCACGTTTCCCCTTAAACCACCATTTACCTTGATTTGGTGCACACTTGTGTACCAAAAACGCATGTGTTACTTTTGACACAACAGTCTCAATGTACAACATGTAGTAGCACCTGCACAGCAACAAAATTTTAAAGTAAAAGATCAGCATTAAGGTATTTTCTCAAATGTCAAAAAGGGCAAAATTTGACCTGAACAGTATGTAAGGGTTACCTTCTGGCACAAAAAGACCATCAGACCAACTTCTGTGAGCCCTCTGTTATTTAACAGCCCAAAGACTTTAGAATGACATCGGCCTTGCTCACCATATGGTTATCAAAGGCTTCTGGTCAGTCGTACCTGACACTGACACCAGTGCCAACAATAAATCCATCTTGCAATGTACTTCTTGAAATGTACCTCTGCTAATTAAGAAAGAATGACAGAGATGGTGCGTTAAAGGTTCGAGGGACAAGGAGCAAACATAAAGGTGCAGGTTAAGTGACAGGCCAGATGGTCTGAGTTTGGAACCAAAGTCACTTTAGGTAGTTGCACTCTTTTCACCTTCTTCTGCCTATATGCACTGCTGCTGCTGCTGAATCGCCAAACACAGAAAATCATGGTTAGTGAATACAAAGCCACACACACTAACTTTATAAGGTCACGTTTTGTTGTATTAACCGTATCAAAGCAATAAATCTTTATTAGTGTGTTATTAGTGTGCATTTTTTTACTTATGTAAAATTATTATTATACCAGTCTATAAATGTTCTTATAAGTAAACATTGCTAATTTAATTATACTTAAATCAAAACACAACCAATAAGGTCTTAAAGTACAAGAACTGATACAGGGGGAAAAAAGGCTCACTGTATTAAATGGGATGTTAATGATGATGCATACATGTATAAGCAGCATTCTACTAATGTGTGGTCAAGATGAAGTTGCAGTAGTTCTGTAGCGTTAAATACAGATCACTAGTTTAGAAAAGAAGCTGCCTAAATGGACTTCCAAAAAACTTGATATTCATGCTGAATAATGTTGAATAATTGGGCCATTGTACTTTTCCACCTGCTCAGTGTGTCCTTATTCATATCAAAAAGAGCTGTCACTTGCAGATGGTCTCATTATTGCAGCGTGTCATGTGACAGGACCGATAAAGTCTGTTTTACGTGCTACTAAACTATTTTTTTAGCATGTCTGTTCAATTAGCTAACATTTACTTGATTCCTCCAAGTGCCGCACGTAAATTAAGCTGATAATCAAAGCCGGAACACCCTGCAGACACTGAAGCCACTGATTATAAATCACGCTTACTTAGAGTTAGTTACTCAGAGTTACACGACCACCCTGGAATACTTTGTCACTTGTTTTTTGCCTTTTATTCCTCTCTCCTGATGTGTTTTGATTGACAGCTCCGGATGCTCTTGTGAGAAGTAAATCTGACAAAGATAATCAAAGACTCTGCGCTCTCTGCGATGGATTACTGAGGCTATTTTTTTCTTTTCACTGCTGATAAACTAAATAGCTTGAAGGCAGAGACACCTGTGATTGATAATGTAAGAAAGGTCAATCCAGACATGTTGCAGAAACCCATAATTACACGTCAGCTTAAAAAGCAGAAAATGAGGGTGCACTGTCTTTAAAGCAAATGGTCACTGAAATATGGCCGTGTATGTTTCACTCTTTCTGAACAAGCCAAGTGCATTTTATTGACTAAAGTTTACTTTTAAGATGAAATCATTCCAGTGCTCAGTGCGAGCACTTCAATATACGCTCAGTGTGAGTAATACATCGAACACATTCCAGTATCCATACACACTCTGGAGCATATGGGCCACAGCACAGATGGATATTGATGACAGTGCAATACCAATTGGTGTAATTAATGCCAGGTTATATTGGAAGGACATGGATAGCAATGTGGGCCATTTATCACCAACAGGCTTGCTCATTCCTGCCCCATTGAGCCATTGGAGTAGGCAGGCTGAGCAGAATCTTAATTGCAGACTCAACCCTACACCCACACTCTCAGTACCTGAAGACATGGGAACAAGACGGGAAAGTCAAACAGCGAGCCAAGCCTCTCTCCCCTCCTTATTTTTGTCTTCAGTTGTCATCACTTCACCTCTGCACAGTGAGTAACGGGGGAGAGGAGGAGAAGTAGAGAAGTACATGTGTGGCGGAGTGAAAAGCACACTTGCACACATAGAGGCTGCTGGATAAGTGAGTGAAAATGAGGGGAGTCTGTCACACACGCAGCAAGGCTCGGAGTAGATTACAGAACTCCTGGGGAAATATTTCTTAGCCCTCAAACTGACAGTGAAAGAGGATTGACCATTTCCAAGCCCCAAAACAAACATTTACACTTCCCCTGCAATACATAGCTTTATATAAAGAGATTGAAGCGCAGAGCAGATGAAGCCTGAATGCAATAAAAAAAAGGGAAAAAAGAAAACAACTTTCTGCCAAATGGAAAATCGACAGGGAGCTCGTGGACTGCACTTACCCCAATTGGTGCGAATGTCAGAGTCATTTTGTAGAAGATGTGCCATTTAAAATGTGTTTCAGCAGGAGAGATCCACACTGCTTTAAATGCACAGTATCAGCTGCCAGCATCACCTAGCTGTTTCCCACTTTTTTTTTGGGGGGGGGGGGGGGTTCTCCGGGGGGTGTTTTCTTTTTTCTTTTTTTTTTTTGTTCCTTT
>VUQK01014593.1:35815-54308 GCA_015106715.1 Bujurquina vittata
AAGAGACACACACAGAGTATTTAAAAGAAATCTTGCTAGTGGCAAGATATCAATGATAATATATCATTTATATCTTGCCACTAGCAAGATTTCTTTTAAATACTCTGTGTGTGTCTCTTTAGTAAATGCTGAAAATAGCTTTTTAGCATCAAAAGAGAGGTTTTGCGCTGGCGCAGATCATTTCCAAAGTACAGCCTGCTCCAGAAAGCAGGCTGAGATAAGCAGAGAGCAGGAGACGGGGGAAACTGAGAGTTAATTTAAACTCTGAGTCAGTTGCTGGGGTAAAAGACTGTGTGAACCCCAAACTTACTTCACTGGACATCAGCTACAAATAAAATGTGTAGACTAACTTTCCATAATACGAGCTATGTGGACAGGAAGACAGCTGTCAAGACACACCCAGAATGGCTAACTGAAGTCCGGACAGTCCTGATCCCGAAGGATCCCTAGAAGTGGCCGGTCCCTTTGAACTACCAGCTAATAACCTGCCTCAGTACAACATGAAAACTCTTGTCAGGCATCATAGGAGCTAAGACGAACAGGCATATGGCTCAATACATGAGCCAGAAAGGAATTGGCAGCAACACCAGAGGAGCAAAACATCAGCTACTGGTAGATAGAGCAGTTACTCGAGTGTAAGAACACACACATCCTGGAATGCCTGGAACTGTACAATATCAACAGGACCCTAAAGCCTAAGAGAAATTCAGTGGGGATGTGGAAAACAATACTAGAGACCAACTTCAAGTCAGCTGCACAAGTGACCAAGTGTGGGATTTCCTAAGGAGATGCTCTGTCCCTACTGCTGTTTTGCAAAGGCTTGAACCCCCTCAGCCAGGTCATTAACAAGACTGGCTTTGAATATGACTATGGAATGTAGCAAACATCAGCCATGCTTGGATGACATTTAACTATATGCCAGGAGTAAACGAGTGATTGATTCACTGATCCACACCACTAGGATCTACAGCAACGACAGTGGAATCTCATTCGGACTGCAGAAGTGTGGTCAGATGGTTACAAAGAAGGAAGCTACTGTACTTAGAAATGAGAGGACTGCACTACCAGAAGGCATCATGGCAGATATTGAGGAAAGCTATAAGTACATTGTAATTCCACAGGCAAATGGGTACCATGAAGACAGTACTGGGAAAGCTGCAACTGCCAAATACCTGTAGAGAGTAGGGCAAGTCCTGAGGAGTCAGCTGAATGGGAAGAATAGGAATGTAAGAACCACTATCCTACATGAAACAACAAAGATCCATGAGTACATCAGGAAAACTACCAGACAGCTTAAAATTAGAATCTTGTAGACTGATTGAATATATGTAACCACAAGCCTCAAATAATGTATCTTCTCTCAGATACTGCAGCACTGAAGTGGTCAAAGCACATCATTGAGTTGAAGATGTGAATGCTAACTTGCTCCAAGAGGACTTAATGAAGAATTTGATTTGAGACCTTTCTTGTGAATTATGGTTTTTATTTCTCTGCTCTCTCATAACTTTGATATCTTTTTGCTTGAATATAATAGGATAGGCTATCACTGATACTTGTACTTACCATCTTCATATTGACTACTGACTACTTCATTATTCCTATGTGGCTGTGATCGTTTTTATCAAAGATGTTTAGCAATTCTAATGCTTCCATGTATTGCCACTATCTTATAGGCTTACAGGCACTTTTATTGTTGTCAGTTAAACTTTTTTTAATATGTTCATTGTATTTGTTCTATGATCATGTGATTTTTTTTTCACTTATTCCTTAACTTAAGCGGCGGCACTTTTGAAGTACTGTCTCCCACGGCCGATGCATTCAGCATAAAAGGATTAAGTTACTTTTTTTGACATTTCGCTTAACCCTCTTAAATGGAGGGGAAGGTGAAATGTCAAAAGACTTAAAGGCCTATAGACATATCAATTCACGGACCACAAGTCGGGGCGGGCCGAAAGCGGCCCGCGGTCTGAAAAAAGAATGTTGCGTCTTTTCAGTTGTGGCTTTTGTATTTGTGTTACACTTCTTGTATTTGTGTTGCGGCTCTTGTATTTTTGTTGTGACTTTTGTATTTGTGTTGTGGCTTTTGTATTTAGCCTGAAACCTCTGGGCCACCATAGAGAAGGGTGTGGGAGATCGACAGACAGATCGGGGCTGCTTCTGCAGTAATGCAGACGCTGCACCGGTCTGTCGTGGTGAAGAGGGAGCTGAGCATAAAAGCGAAGCTGTCGATTTACCGGTCGATCTAAGTTCCCACCCTCACCTATGGTCACGAGCTTTGGGTAGTGACTGAAAGAATAAGATCGTGAATACAAGCGGCAGAAATGAGTTTCCTTTGGCTGGCCTCTCCCTTAGAGATAGGTATGAGGAGTACGGCCATCCGGGAGGGGCTCAGAGTAGAGCCGCTGCTCCACATCGAAAGGAGCCAGTTGAGGTGGCTCGGACATCTGATTAGGATGCCTTCTGGCCGCCTCTTGGGTGAGGTGTTCTGGGCATGTCCCACTGGGAGGATGCCCAGGACATCTCTTGGCTGGCCTGGGAACGCCTTGGGGTCCCTCCTGATGAGCTGGTGGAGGTGGCTGGAGAGAGGGAAGTCTGGGCTTCTCTGCTTAGGCTCCTGCCCCCGCGACCCGGCCCTGGATAAGCGGAAGATAATGGAAGGATGGCTGGATGGATGCTTTAACTGTTCTGAGATCAGTATAGTCTCTGCGTTTGTGGAATCAGAGCTATTATTAGCAAGCAAATGAGCACTATTTATCAACTTAACAGATAAGCTTCCTCTTGCTAATCAGCTTGGCCAACATGTGTGATGTAGAGGCATTAGAGCGTAGTTTAAAGCAGTTTGTATTAACACCTTTGAACAAGCCTTGCTTAGTCTCTGCCTCTCTGTAAAAGTCACTGCACATCGCTGCGTTATATTATCAGTAAACTGTAATATCCCCCAAAAAAAGCATAATCTTGGTAAGAATTCTTGAAAGTTCATTTCATAAAAAAACATTCTGTTCATGTAGAGATTATCATCATAAGAATGATTTTAGCATGTAAAAATACAAGATGGATCAACAACACTACTGCAAAGGATTATGAAATATATATATTGGAAGCAATGTTCGTACTGCAGCTTGTTCACCATGTGTGGGCTGTTCCTATAGCCTAATAGTGCTCTGAATCAGTCATCTAAATTCTTCTCCACACACATCCTGACTGACGATGTGTAACAAGAGAGGAGAAAAAAAAATCTAACTTCTGCTTTTCTTACAGCACAGCAGATGGATAGAGGAGACATCTGCAATGTGCACTGTGTGTACAATACATCTCTCTAACTTTCTCCTTCTCACTCCCTCTTTCCCCCTGTGTCTGTCCCCCCCAACCCTCTGGCTAAACACGCTCCATTGTATTCCTCATGTTGACTCGCAAGAAAAACTGTCACCAGCACTCCAGTCCTGTGCCATCATCTGGCTCTTCAGAGGGGAGTGGTGGTGCTGTGTGTGTCTGCGTGATGTTTGCATGTGTGTTTGTGGGTGGCCTGCCATCCCTCCGTTTCTGGTGAACTGATTGGCATGGCAGCAGAGAGAGCAGACACTAATCTCATGTGCCAGGTCGGAGGCATTGCATGGGCTGCTATCACTTTTACAGATAAACAAGTGTTGCAGAAGTAATGCTGCCACAGTACGTCAGTAGACTCAATAAATGACATCGACCGGGGGTAGACTGAGAGTTTTATGCACTTCCTTTACACAGAGGAGGCAGTGGTCTGACAGTGAGGGTCACAAGTTCAATATCCAGAGAGTCACAAGTTCAACAAAAAGTGAAGGGGACACTTTGTCTTTAGCAAAACCGGGACAGGTTATTGAACGTTTCGGCAACAGCACTCAGTGCCATTATGAGACATGATGTGCCTTTTAAGTGGAAAGCCTTAACACACAGTTGAGCCTAAAGTGAGTCAAATCTAGAATTTGGTTCATAAATGTTTACCTATAACTGCTGGATGTGTACAGTTATGTGCAAAAGTCTTGAACCACTCTTCACTTTCTAATATTTTTCTAGGAGAATTGGAAATAGGTACAGCGATAACATGTCAAACATGTGCAAACATATATAGGTATACAGTACATAAGGCAAGAACAGTTTGTAAAATTCTAATGAGCTTGAAAGTTGGTTTGACCAGCTTTATTCTTCAACACAGCCTGAACTCGCTCAGAAGAGCTTTCTGGTGGTTTCTTTAAATAGTCTTCAGGAAAAGTTCTCCAGGCTTCTTGAATGACATTCAAAGCTCTTCTTTGGATGTTGGCTGCCTTTTGTTCTGTTCTCTGTCTCTGATGATCCCACACTGCTTCGGTAAAGTTGAGGTCCGGGCTCTGGGGAGGCCAATCCATGACTGATAGTGTTCTATTGTGTGTTTTTCTATCCAGGTATGCTTTTAGTGTATTGACAGTGTGTTTGGGAAGAATGAAGCTGCTGCCATTCAGATGCTTTTCAGATGGTATTACATGCTGGATTAAAATCTTATTGTACTTTTCTGTGTTCATATTTTCATCAATTTTGCCAAGATCTCCAACACCGCTGAAACCACAACAGAGCCTCCACCATTTTTTACAGATGGCTGTAGACCCTCAACCATAAAGTTAAATTTTGGATTCATCACAAGACCTGTTTTCACTGATTTTCAGTGGAAGGAAAAAAGGCAGACAGAGAGGAAAGGCATACCTCAGCCTTTTCTCTGGATGCATTTCTCAGGTCCTGTGTCAGGTCTTTTTCCTGTTTCTTAATGATTTACAGACAATGTTCATCTGCTGTAGATATTTTTTCAACTGTGACACTTTTTTTGCCTTTTACTTGTCCAGTTTCCTCAAACCTTTTAAGGACGCACTGCAAACTGTGCTTAGATATGCCAATGTGTTACCTAATAGCTCTTTGGGAATCACCTTGTTGGTGCCAAAATACTATTTTATGACTGTCAAATCTTTGGTATTTTTCATGGATTCAGTAAAAGACATGGGAAGAAATTGTGTGCTTTTTTGCAACAGGCTGCTAGTAACAAAGTGCCTAATTTAATCATATATATTTTACTTATCTGTTGTGTGCAAATAATACACTGGTTCATCTTTTGAGTTAGGTGCCTTTTTTATGCTCGAATGATTCATAGGTCAGTATTAAGCGGCTTAACAAACAAAAATACAAGAAAAAAACCTTTCTCTAAAAATGGTCAAGTACAAGGACTGGACTGAAAATGAGTGAAAAAGTAGCCAATGTGGAGTGAAACACTTTGAAATACCTTCAGGAATCCTGGAGAACTATTGCTCAAAACCACTTTGAAAATTTCTAGAAAATCTGGCTCCTTGGAGCAAAATATGCTGAGGGGTAGTCCTAGACTGTTGCACAGTACTCTGTATAAACTGGTATTTATTTTGTGGTACTGTAAAAATCTGCAGACCAGCCCATATGTACTATAGATGGATTACTGCATGAGCAAAATGAGAACATGCACAAGCAAAACTGACATGAATTAAATATTTTTCAGCCACAGCACATCAGTATCATCAACTATTGTCTTGAAATCAGTGCAGTCTTGCTTACCCTATGTATGAGTGAGATCATATGCCATTGATTGCAACATCCCCCATTATTTAGAAAATATCTTAAGACACTTATTATTTATACAGGTGAGCTGAAAGAGTTATTCTGCACCACAGCTATTGTCAGGTTGAGTCATGACAGACACTTATTCAACCTCAGTTTTCCCTCCTTGCAACAGTCATGCAGCAAAAGAGGTTAAAGGTTTTGCTCAAGGGCACACTGTCAGCAATTGTCAATGGAGAAGTAGATCCCGCTGCTATATAAACAAGCATTTGAAGTAGATGATGAAACCTGACAGCATAAATTCTCAACATCCCAGCGGTGACACAGGTGGTTTTATCACACATTTTATCCCATGCGGCTCAATAGCACAGAGATGGCAACATTAAATGAGAACAGAAATTGAAGCCCAAATAGTAGAACTACGTGATTAATACAGAGGATAAGAGCGTGGCTGCTGACATTAGGGTGACATTGTGCACACAAACATCTGTTTTGTTTTGTCAAGACAGCCTGCTCCCTGGGGCTCCTGCTGCTTAGTGTCATCAAATCCATGTAGATTTGTTGTGTGTGTGCGCACATGTGTGTGTGCACGTGTGTGCATGCATGTGTGTGTGTGTGTGTCTGTGCATTACTATACATGCAAGAATAAATGTGTATGTACACTGAATGTGTATTTATCTGAGTGATATTGTGCAGTTAGCTGTAGCTGTACTTCCTGCATGCAATACACACACAGACAGGCACACACACATGCACACACATATAATTTTCTCCTTAAGGGAGGAAGGCAGCAAGCAGAGGTTTTACTGGAGGGTCCAGACACACAGCCTCTCGTGGGATACGCACTATAACTCCCATTCCCCCACCTCCAAATGCTCTCTTCATCATATTAGGTGTAGCAAAACAGGGAGAGGCAGCAAGTAAACAAAGTGGCTGTAGGGACAGTGCACTTCACACTTGGGCTGTGGGTGTCTTCAAGTAAGAGACAGGAAGAAAAACAGAGGATGTAAAATCAGTTTGAGGGGCTGGGAAAGTGAACACTTTTTCACTTGATGTTAAATTTTCCAAGAGGGTGAATTGAAGTTCACATTCCATAACATTAGCGTGCGTAGTGTCATATTTCAAATCCTCAAAATCTTGCAACCCTAATGCACCAGTAAGGATACATCCAAGTGACCAGTGATTGGCACACACTGGCATCTTTTGATGCTAACAATCTTTTGATAAAGAGCTTCTAACCTAAATTCTTCACCCCCCCCCCCTCAAAAAAGCTGCCCTGTTCTGAGTCATTTTTATATAAATTAATAGATAGGACATTCATGCATGTCTGACTGATTTGATTTTTTTTCCCAACAACTTTGGATGACACACCACTGTGTGGGATAATTAAGCAAAGGCATGCATTCTAAAAGTATATACAAGATATCATCAAAACAAGTTCCAACCTTTTCAAGCAGAACTAGATATTTTATACTCAGACTCCAAGGGCTGCATTAATATTTCCGTAAGCCTGGGGGGGATGAAGATGTTTTGCACCATGAAGTCCCTCATTTTTAAAGTGATGGACAAGTGATCTAGCTGGCATGCAAGTGATTTGAAAGTGTTTAAGGCGTTAAAGGGAAATGGCAGGACCCCACCTCTCAGGTGGCGACAGAGTGACTACAGACCGAGAACAGCATCCAGCTATGGAGAGAATGGTTCACAGTGCACGTGTCCATGTCTGTTTGGGGATAGGCTATATCACAGAGTGAGAGCCAGTGTGAGAACAAGGTGTGCAGCTCCAAAAATAGAAAATCAATTTGTGGCAAATGTATAGATTCATTTATATTTGCCTGCTGCCAAATATAAATGAATGCATGCACCATAAATAAACTTAAATATATGGTAAGTAGCGCTCCCTCCAGTGCACTGAAGGTGCAGTGGAGCATTTTGTGTAAAGATAAAGATGCTTGACCAACCACTAACCTCATGAGGCAAAGAAAAACAAAACAAACAAACAGACAAACAGAAACTCTTAATGTCTCCCGAGGTCTCTTGCTTATGTAGTTGAAGCACCCAAAGTTTAAAACCAAGTAAGGCTGTGTATTAAGTATGTTGTGTTTTGCTTGCTGGTGTTGATGGATCTAGACAAAAAAAAAGCAGGAAGGAAGAGGCCACTGTCCCAGGACAATTGGCCCACGGATGTATATGTTTCTGCACTCAACCCTCATTCTGTGAATTGCATTGGCCTGCATGGGTAGCCAAATCCATTGATCTTGGCAGAAGCTGAAAGTAGCTAATTAATTAGTGCCGTCAGGGGGAAGGAGGAGGGGATGTGCATGGAGAATACTTAATGCATCTTCCACATAGCAAGACCCATCCTAAAGTCACTCCCATACCACTGGTGGAGACTTCAGGTTGAGGCTTGACTCTGTACCTTATGTAAATATACCTGTAATGAATAATTCATGAGCAAGTGTCAGGGACAGTGTTACTTTGGTATGCAAAAGAGATATGTAAATAGACAGCAGCAGGTTGGACCAGCGGTAGGTTTAAGAGATCACTGAGGGATCAATAGTTGAATGGCTTAGAGTGAATTCATTTGCTAATGTATGTACACACGTTCATGTCAAATACTGTATATTTGAGCAGGAATCCAATGCCATGGTTTGGACTGTTTGGAGAAAAGAAAGGCAGGAGTGCTGCTAGAAAATGTACCGATGTTGTGACAAGATGAGTTATTAAGAATAATTTGGGACTGGGAAGAAGCCATTACTGATAAATTTCTAACAAAAGCTGAAAGCTAACGTTTTTGTAAAAACATTTTTTATAGACATTTTTTTATAAAAGTCCTTTCTTTAATAATGTCCTAAGTCACTTAAAAATAAATGCACAAACACTAGGTTGGCTTTTCAGAAATTAAGTTCCAAATAGACCGCATGCACAGATTTTGTTTTCACTGTCTTTCTTCTTCTTTCAGCTTCTCCTTTTAGGGGTGTCACAGCAGATTATCTGCCTCCATCTCACATTATCCCTAGCATCCTTCTCTGTCACATCAACCCTCTGCATGTCCTCCTTCACAACATCCATGACTCTTCTCTGTGGTCTTCCTCTTTTCCTAACTATCCTCTATCTGTCCTCATTTTCTAAATTTATTAGCTCCTCAGAGTACTCCTTTCATCTTTTCAACACACTCTCTTCACTTCTTGGCCCTATTCCATCTATATCCTTAATCATTCTAACCTGCTGCACATCCTTTCCAGCTTGACCTCTCTGTCTAGCCTTTTCTATGTGAGCAAATGAAAGCAAACTTGGAACTCAAATGTATTTGTGTGTGTGTGTGTGTGTATGTATGTATACATATATATATATATATATATATATGCCCTACCTCCTGATTGCATAAATAAATAAATCTCACCTCCAGTATATTCCATTTGTCCACAAAAAGGCCTCAGTCACACAGGCCTAGAGACCACAAGTCAGCGACCCCACTATCAAACCATGGTCACTAGCACGGTTGCCTTCAGGTCCATTTGACTGGAGCTTTAGCAATTAATTTCACAGCAACTGCCCACAATCACAATGGTTTGGGGAACACTAATATTTCCCGAGCGACCAGTGGTTGCCAGGCAGTCGCCAACCACTTTTATAGGCCCGTGTGACTGGGGCCTAAACAAAGTGAAAGCTCTAAAGCAACTACTACAATAAATGGGCCTAATGGGGAGCGTGATTGATGTGTCACCTTTACTGGAAGATTACTTGGTGTATTGTGGATGTTTCACATAGAGCTAACTAATAATAATATTTTTTTAAAAAAAAGGTAGACACCACGGTGTGTGACTTTTGGGAACAGCTCTCCTTCAATGTTTCTTATTTTGACAATCCTTTTACCTACTTGGTCATTTCTTTTGGTTTAACAGTAATGAGAAGTGCAGCAGAGTGACAGAGCTAGCAGGGCACAGTGGGATGGAAATGGCTTGGTGTCTATCAAAATGTCAAAATGGAATATAGCTGTGCTGCACTCTGGCCTCGAGCCACAGGGTGAGTCAGGGATTCACACTCACATGCAGGCAGGCAGACAGACAGACATGCACACACCTACACTCATATTGTAAGGTCAATACAATCACTCATGAGTCAACCACTATGTTCGTGATTTGGCCTCAAAGTGTGAGAAAGTGTGACTTGCAGAGACAGAGGAGGTAAACAGACAGAACAGCAGCAGAAACACTTAAGAACGGGTTAATTCTGGAGCTAGAGGGCTCTTTAGACACATGAGGAGAGCACACTCATGTGTGTGTTCTGGCACTGCACACACAGCTGCTCCATCATATATTTATCCACATGGGAAATAATGAGATCACTAAGATCATTCCCCTTAGAAAAAGAACTCCATTGCATTTTCATGGCTGGTGCCCTGTGCATGTTAACAGCATGAGGCAAGAAGCAAATCCAACCCTCCGTCCACGCGCTTCTCTTTTTGGTTACATGGTCCAGGGCACTGGTGTTATTGTTAGACTTCTGCAGAAGTGAAGTATGTTTATTTAAGAGTAGGCAGCGCTGTGCGTAATGACAATGCATGAATTGTAGACAAGAAACATGTGATATGACTCCTGCTGCCAAAGAGTAAGCAGTAAACATTACCAACCACACTAGTTTTGCGTAATATCACTGCATGATTCATATGTCAAAGATGATCTTCTAATTTCTACATGATGGCCTTTCCCCAAAGTGTGAGTATTGCATGTTTACATTATTCTCTGTTCTCTGATTAAGGATCAAACTCATATTCTGGTTGTTCTTACAAATGAAAACAATGCTGTGAAAAAAAGTATCTGCCTCCTTCCTGTTTTTTTTGTTTGTTTGTTTTGCATGTACATTTAACACTGAATATTTCAGATCATCAAGCAAATTTTAATATTAGACAAAGGTAACCAAAGAAAATAAAACATTTATTTATTTATTTATTTATTTTTCAGATTTTTTTATTAAGGGAAAAATAAAGCTCTCTAAACCTACCTGGCCCAATGTGAAAAGGTAAGCACGTCCTAACCCTAATCACTGGTTGTGATACATTTGGCAGCAAGAACCAAGCATTTGTGATAACTGGCAATGCCTTTCTTTCACACTCTGTGGAGGAATTTTGGTCCCCTCTTCTTTACAGAATTCTTTTCATTCAGCCACATTGGAGGGTTTTCGAACTTGAACAGCCTGTTTAAGGTTGTGCCAAAGCATCTCAATCAGATTTAAGTCCAGACTTTGATTAGGCCACTCCAAATCCTTAACTTTCTTTTTTTTTATTTATTTATATATTTGTTTTGGAGCCATTTAGAGGTGGACTTGCTGCTTGCTGCTGCATAACCTAAGTGCTCTTGAGCTTCAGGGCATGAACTGATGGCCATTCTCCCTCAGGATTTTATGAGAGTAGAATCATTGGTTCCATCAATTACAGCAAGTCGTCCTCGGCAGATCTTACAAAAAGGTTGACTTTTGTCTCATCAGTCCGCAGAATATTTTCCTAAAGGTTTTGGTGCTCATTGGCATGTTTTTTGAATTCTTTTTGGTCAGCAGTGATTTTCTCCTTTGAACTCTCCCATGGACTTTTTGCCCAGTCTCTTTATTATTGTTGAATCATGAACTCTGACCTTAACTGAGGCGAGTGAGGCCTGCAGTTATTTAGACGCTGTTCTGAGTTCTTTTGTGACCTCTTGGATGAGTCGGAGATGGTCTGCCACTCCTGGGAATGTTCACCACCGTTCCAAGTTTGCTCTATTTGTGGATAATGGCTCTCGCTGTGGTTTGCTGGAGCCTTAGAAATGGCTTTGTAACCCTTTCCAGAAAGACAGAAGTCAGTGAATTTGTTTCTCAACTGTTCTTGAATTTCTTTAGATTGTGGCATGATGTGCTGCTTTTTAAGGTCTTTTAGCCCACTTCACTTCAGAGATGTTCTATTTAAGTAATGTTTTTAAACCATCATTTAAAAACTGCATTTTGTACTCTGTGTGTGTGTGTGTGTGTGTGTGTGTGTGTATATATATATATATATATATATATATATATATTAAAACTTTTTTTCAAAAACTGAGAAAAGCTCATTTTCTTGTGAGACTTTGGCTGCAATAAAAAAACAAAACATGTTCATCATATGTCAAGGCTTATTTTTTAGAGCATAAAGTCTGGATTGAGGGGTTTGGGTGCTGGATACTCAATCAAGTAGTCGCCTTTTTCTCAATCGCTTTCCTCTCAGTCCACTTCCATCTATTTGCCATTTCTCTGCCTTCTCAAGCTCTGTCTCCTTGCTCACTTTCCGTTATGTAAGTAGTTCTCATTAATCACTGAGCAGCCCCAACTACTAAGACCTGTATGGATTTTTGTCAAATTGCTTC
This sequence comes from Bujurquina vittata, assembly GCA_015106715.1. Classification (NCBI taxonomy): domain Eukaryota; kingdom Metazoa; phylum Chordata; class Actinopteri; order Cichliformes; family Cichlidae; genus Bujurquina; species Bujurquina vittata. The sequence continues at coordinate 47,761 of VUQK01014593.1, forward strand.
TGCCACATAAATCTAGCACATATAAATTTGTGTGCATTCAACTAACAACTGATGTGTGATTAATGAGTGAGTGCATTTGCCTGTTCCACTGGAGATTTCTGGCCTCACAATGGGTAGCATCAATACCTCATTTGTAGAGAGAGTTTGCGTGAATGCCTTTCATGCCTGCAGGTCACGTCAAAGGTCACAGCGAGTCTTGCAGATTGTAACTGGAGACCTCCAGACTCTGTTATTATATCAGTCATACCTCCTCGCTGTCACTCTAGTGACTGATTTTTCTTTTTTCTGTGTGTGTTCTGATCTCCAGTGATTGTTACCAGGTAACATTTTTCAAGAGCACTGTATATTAGTATCACACATAAATTACAGGGAGTTGATTGGAGTTAGCAGTGGACATTCAAAACCCAGGATTTGGACACTGGAGTCCAAGATTTACAACCCGACTCCTATCAGTGTGCAGGTGAAGGAAAATGTAATCTTTGCAGCCTTACTTTTTCTTCAACATATTAAGTCAAAATTCATTTGAATGCAAATTTCTAACAAGCGCTTTTGACTCTGTAAGTAGTTAATATTTTAATTTAAATCTTAAAGGAGCGTTCAGCCAAATTTGTCAAGTTTCCAAGATCTTGATCATCTCCTTCTTCATCTATAAACTGCTTCCAGTTCTGCTATTTTTTGTTGTTTTGTTTTTTTCAAACTTTGCTCTCTGGAAGTCTAAATCCAATTGCAGATGCACATCATTTCATCACACACTTAAAACTTCTGCAGAAGGCAGATAAATGCCTGTGCCAAACTGAGCCAAATGTCATGTCAAGGATCACCCACAGTGCCCAAAATCTCAATATGGTGCATCGAGATTCACAGGATAGTGCGCCTTGAAATCAAGTGTCAACATGTAGTTCTGCTGAAATGCTCTGAGGCATGGGAAGAACTGTGGCCACACCAAAACATTTCGTCTTCATATGTATTTTCTTACAGCTTATCCACGTCAGGACCACAGAGGGGGCTGGAGGAGGCTGGAGTCATTTCCTGCTGTCTTTTGGCAACATGTGGGTACAGGTTGCCAGTCCATCACTGGATGTTTTTCATGTCCATGTGGATCTTTTCACAGTTCAGGATCTGTCTTCAATGGTAGTAGTGCATCTTTTTTTGTTTTAATATGGTCCATCATGTTCTAATTTGTCTATGCCTAGAGCAACATTCTAAGCAATAAAAATAAGCCTACCATATTCCACTTTAGAGTAATGCATATCATTGGCCACAATATACTTATATTAATGAATTTCTTTCAGAAAACGTTGACTTCAGCGGATTAAATGTGCTCACAGGCCGAAGCACTTACCGCATGTGTGTCCATCTCTGCTGTGAAAGCAATAAAATTAACTGTAATGACATCATCCTCAGGGACGTGATCGCCAGCAAAATAAACAGTGATAGAATTTATGTGATCACAATTAAATCAAAGTTATTGCAGGAGTTTACTTATGAACTTGTTTATTGTTCCATCCCCAACACATAAAAAAAAAGTTTGCCCTCAATCCCTCTGTGCATTCATAAAATAAATATGAAACAGAAATCATTTTAACAAAGCCCTAACTGCTATTCCTTGGATGCCATTTCTCGTGGTTGCCCCGGAAAAATAAAATTTAAAGACAATAAAAAAAAGTCATAAATTGTGGATATCAAATAGCTTCCTCAAAGGTTTATGGTTGAATTCCCCTCACTGATGTGATTTTAAGTCGTTATTTCGCACCAGTGAGCATAAATGGAAGCGGAATTTAGATTAAAATGGCATACCTCATGTTTGATGTTGGAGAAGTGATCAATGATTCCATTAATTAGCTTTACATATTTGAGCGTGGGGAATAGTGCCTTTTACCATATATTCTCTCTATCTTTCCCTTGCCCTGCAGTAATGCTGAGGATGTACCCTTTCTTATCCTCGAGCGCCTGCAGTTTTATCTGCCTGCTGGCTCCGTGCTATCTGCCCTCATATGCTGGTTGAACACGACGCCGCTGCGGTGTGGACCTTCAATTCAAGCAAATGCCTGATTAGTATCGAGGCCTCACCTGCACCTTGGTGAGACCTTGTATTCCTAAAGTGAAGCCAGTTTGGGAGGTCAAACCTACTGGCAAATTTGCATGTATATTGATGTTTTGCTGTTGCAACTAAAAAATTATCAGGTGCTTGTGAAGCTATGGCACAACTCTGCTTTGTAATATAATCACGAAGACACCCTGTGCTGTACATCCCAATTAGAAGGAGTGCAGGTTTTGTTTCAAAGTCAATCATTGCTGAACAGTGAGTGTTATTTTACACACACGCACACACAGACACACAAAACATGCCAATGTGCTTTATTCATTTGTGGAGTCTTCTCAGTCTTGTGTTTTGTCCTTGTCCTCTCAAAATGCAACAGCACAACATGTTGTCTACTAAATAAAAGAATAAATAAGTAGCACAGCATTTCAGTAACTGAAGTTCAAATCCATAAATCTTTCTACAACTTAGCAGAAGTATAAATAGGCCACTACAGTATATTTCTACTTGTTTAGATTACGTTTTGTCAGCCTTTTGCACTCGTTTCCCATATCTTGGAACTTCTGATTCAAGCAGTAAATGACAGCCAGGTTAGGACTAACCTTTTCATGTCAGAGCGTGTATCAAGGATTTTATAGCAGGATTGCACAACTAGCAGCCCTACTGCACAATTTCACTTTGCCAAATTAAAAGAACAAGTTGCAGATCTTTTGTGGAATCCTGGTGCTGATTAGGCATGTGTTCGGCACTGACACCAAGTAGAAATGTTTCTAAGATTTTATTTTATTTTAAGGTTGTACTTTTCTGTAGCTGTAATGCTCCATTTAAAAATGAATCATTTGACTGTGCTGCTGCTGCCTCCTGCCAGCCAGCGATGTCAAGGTATTTTTGAACAATGCATCTTATTTTTATTTTTGGTATTCAGATTATTCAGTCACTGTTTTAATCATTTAAAAAAAACTCAAAACAATTCATTGGTATGCATTGCCTAAACATTAATTACATTCTGATTCATTCTAATTTGTCTTAATTTCCCTCCGTCTCAACAGAAAAATTAATACTACCCGCTGTTCATCCCATGCCAGGAAATTCACTTTTTTTTCTGAGAGAACAAGAAAATGAGCGAGACAATTTGCATATCAACATGATTGAATCCTAGTATTTCTTAGAAGTGGCATCTTTTGAAGACAAACATGCAGGAAAAAAAAGTAATTGTTGCACATAAACAAAACTCCCTGGCTTTGTGGTAGAACAATGCTTTTCTCAAGTCCAATATTTTCAGGAAGGATGTGACAAAACACTACAGTGTTTCGCGCTTTCACTGTATGTTCTCTTATATTCCTGTGACAGCTGAGAAAAAGAAAAAAAAAACTTTCTTCAAATTACTGAACTTTTGGAGATGTAATTTTAGCCTGAATTGTAGTTTTCTATGCAGTGTGAGTGTGTAGGAGAGGCTGCAGCAGGCTGTTAATCAGAGCGTAGGAGAAGGATTAGAATGGATCTCTAATTACGTAGATGGTAATCGCCTCATATATCAACACAGACAGAGATTCAAGATTGGAAACCGATAGTAAAATATATATATATGAATATACTTCTATCAGTGGTGATGTGGAACTAGTTAATGTTGTAAAGTTACGTGATTATGATGCAACTGTAATCAGTTATAGCTACTGAGAAGAATTAAAATGTGAAACTGCCATAAAAATTTATTTTTTATGTAGAATGAAACATTGGCTGAATGGCTTTGCAACTTTTTGCCACGCAAGACTGAATTTTTTGATAGACAAGGACAATAATGCTGTCCATGGATGGAAATTTGACAATATTTTACCTGTGAAATAAGAGAAGGGTTACTGTGCAGAGAAAGTGCGAACACGAAATTCTCAATTTGAAAGATGATGAAACATCTTCGGTTGTTAATGTTACCACAGTCAGTCACATAAACTTTTGAAACCGTGTTTAAAAGTTGTAATGAATGTAGTTCTAAAGTAATTAAATATAACAAGTGGAATTTCTAAGGAGGAGAGGTGCTTATTAAAATTCCAATGTCACGTGGACATTTACTGTAATTCTGTGAATAACAGACAAAACTTTCAAACATAATTTTCTGCATCTGTTATTCTTCTTTGTAAGGTCCAAATTTACAAGCCTGTATTTAATTTTCATTTTTACATTCTACCAAGCAATTCTCAGAACTACTTTGTAATCAGTTTAAAATGTACTTTGGGGTGCCCTTATGAACATGCTTGATGGTACAAATGGATCAAATGTGTAATGCAAGTGTTGCAAACATGGCCAAAGTTAAAATCATTTCATCATTTTTGAGCTGTTTGGAGTCTGCAGATGTCAATTGTGTAAGCCACAAAAAATAAATTAAAATCCAGATAAATTGTCTTTACAAAATGTGGGAGATTGTATACTTTTTAAGGAAATTCCAAATAATCTGAATAATGTTGATAAATGTTATAGAATGGGTTTAGAATATTTAATCAAGTGCTTTATGTTGGAGTTCAGCAAGACGAATGTGGCTGTTCATGCCAATTTATAACAATTGCATTATAGTGAGACTGAGATACTCTTTGAGCAATTAAATGATCCAAGCTTTATTTTTTTAAACACGCATAAAAGAACTGGATTCAAAAAGACATGAGAGACAGTTATTGTTTTACCATGTTATATTTTAATTTCTGCAGAGACAAAAATGACAAGCAATTTATTTACACAAACCTGTACAAAAGCAACTTAAATTATGTAAAATATCTCATAAATAGAAGTGGACTTGCGTTCAATACACTTTGCCATGTTCAGCTAAGCTGCGTGCATAGTGACTCATATTAAACGATGATAAATTTGTTCCTCAATTTCTATATCAACATCCAAGTCGCAGGACAAATAGTAATGGTTAATATTACAAATCTCATTACACACTGTGAATGCTGTACGTATAGACGAGAGCGCAGACTGAACACATACCTCAGGTGGCAACGGGATACGCGTGTCTTAATGGCAGATGTTTTACTCTTATGGTTTCTGTCAAATGCTAAAAAGAGAATTTCAGCATTAATGCCACCCGCTGTTATCCAGATTTCTGTGCCCCTACCCCAGATAAACAGTCTATCACCATTTCTGTTTCAGAGATTTGCTCTACGGAGTCTTTGTTTTCATTTTTATCTGATCTCAAATTTTGCAACCTTGCAACATCATAGCAAACCCTGCACTGCGCTTACTTGTGGGACAGGGTTTCATTATCTACTGATATGCATAGACTGTAAATCTGTCTGTATGAGTGTTGTGTTGCATGGCACATCCTGAGGTGTGTGTTCTGTCAGCCACTCTACCTTGCAGCTTCCCCTCCCTTCCACTCCTAGTAAACCGTCACATTAGCATTTTTATCTCTAGGCTCCCTCAACTCTGAGCAGTCAAATGTCTCCAAGCATTTTTTTTTAAATTTCTTTTTCCCGCTCTCTATTTCGCTAAGCTTCTAAAATCAGTCCTAGAGCTTGTTTCATGCACAAAGAAGGTTACTCGACCTCTGATGTCACACACGTACATGAGTGGAACACGACAAAAAAATCCATTATATCGTTTATTATTTCTACCAACAAGCAACTTTTGAATGTACCTGCACTCATTCGGTAATGCACTAAGCTAGGAATGGATATTTCAACAAGGTAAATGAACCCAAAGAACAATAGCCATTTGACTATTAGACCTACAGGCTCACTGACATTTGACTGGTCGTCCTTCAACAAGCCTTTGACATCATGGGATTTCATCTAAGATTTGCAAATGTTTTTCAGTCCTTAAATGCCACCCCATCTATTTTTGTGAGCATGTCAACGTAATTGTCTATGTACCATTCCAAACCAACATTTAATCATACCGATTGGTATAAAAAGGCACAATTGCATATTTGCATTCACTCTAGTTTTTTTTTATGTTTTTGTTTTGTTTTGCTTTTTGTTTTTTTTTGTTTTTGTTTTTTCAGAAGCACTCTAAATATACAAAGTGGCACCAGATAAAGAAAAAACACATAGTATACTGTCATGATCATCTCCACGGTTTTGACTGTTATCGTGTAGCAAATCACTGTATGGGTTTAAAAAGCAAATACAAGATGAGGGTAAAAAAAATAAATAAATCAAAACCTTATGGTACACATGAAAGGTCTGGGTTTGTGTCGTGATATGGGATGAAACGATGATGAAATTAAGAAAAATGTATTTAAAAAATCGACAGCATAGTCCAAATTGATGTACTAAGTTGTACTTCATAACTCATGGGTTTAGGTATAACAAAAGCAAGCAAAAAGATGAACTTCTATGTTTACAGGGATAACATTTTTTTGTACATTTTGTTTTACAGTTTTTTTCATCTTCCTTCTCAGTAAGTGAAGTAAGTTCCCATTAAACGTGCAGTTAAAAAGTAATTATTTATGTATACAGTTGATAAGTATAGGAGAACTTCCTTTCAAACAACAAGTAGTACTTACAGACTATAGATT
>VUQK01014597.1:0-15000 GCA_015106715.1 Bujurquina vittata
TTTACAAGTCTACCGCAGACTGCTTTTCCCTGCGTGCCAACATCCAATCCTTTTTCTCCTCTCCTCTCCTCTCCTCTCCTCCCCCCTCCCTTCCCTCCCTTCTTCTCCTCTCCCCTTCCCTCCTCTCCTCTCCTCTCCTCTCCTCTCCTCTCCTCTCCTCTCCTCTCCTCTCCTCCCCATGCTGTTGTCATTTGCTCTGTCTCATATTTTTAGTGCCCCAGTGTCTCTGAAAAAACAAAACAAAACAAACAAAAACAACTCCAAAGCGTCCTTCTCTCACTCTCAGCAAAACGCATCAAATCACCGCCAAGTGCATGTCCATCTCCACCCTTTCCTCATTCTTTCCTTTGTGCCATTGCGTGTTCGTGTTTTCATTTGTCTTGCATTGTCTTGCACAGTTTTACAAATAAAAGGCATGCCAGTTTGATAAAAGACCTGACAGTGTGACAGCGATCCAACTGAAACTCAAACAGACTTCACCCATGACTCATTTAATTGTTTACACCTGTGCTCTTCCGACTGTCTTCTCTGAAATGGACCGTTGCGCGTGAGGAGATTTTAACACACTATTTTAAAATTACTTTTCACGCACTCCCTAATTTGCCACTGACGAGAGTCACTGTTTGCATTTTATTTTGAAGTAAACAGGAAATAGTGTAGTGTGGTTTGACAGTCTTTGAACTTTTTAGGTGTTGAAGGACGGTTGGTTGGTTTACTGCGATGAGGTTGTGTTTTGATGAGAGCATGTATTTTCACTGAAGTGACCTAATGTCATAATTGAACCAAATGTTACATAAAATTACATTTTGAAAAAAATCGACGCAAAGACACAAACTCTTCCAGCTTTGGTGACAAATTAGCTCGACTCGGCTAGCATAAGGCAGCAGCAGCGCCACATTATGAGGCTGGAAGGGTAACAGAGCCATAATTGATATGACTTCATATGACCATGTGGCATTTGGTTGGATTTCGTAACCAGAAATAGACTACTTTGTTAGGTTTACCTACTAAAACTACTTGGTTAGGTGTAGGCAAAAAAGAAAGTTTAGGCAAATTACTTTGTTAACGTTAGGAAAACGTCACAGTTTGGATAAAAATGCTCCTGTCAAAATGCAAAATATACCACTACATTTAGCAACTGAGACTTTGCATGCTCTTCTATTCAGTACCACTAGAGGGTTAAGTGCCTGTTGGCTTCCTGTGGAGCATAGGGCCACAACCACGAGAGGTCTCCTACATAATCTGTCTATCACTGCAATGAATAACAACTGCCTACTGAGTCAGCTAGAAGGTAGAAGAGTGTGGGGGGGGGGCAGCAAGTGATAATGGCTGTTAAGGAGCTCATCACATTTGAATCAAGTGGTTCATCACATTCCTTTCAAATCTTGGTGTGCCTACAGTAATACCCACAAACCGAACATGACCCAAAACCACCTCAGAGGTGCTTTGCCCTTGTCAGCTCTTATTGACTGCTTGCTGACAGCATCACAGCATCAAAGGGACTTTTACTGAAACTCATACACACAGTTATAATCTTGCTAGTAGGCAAAGCTGTCTCATTCCCATGGATTTCCCTGGGAAGTTGCCCTAATTCTGTTGTGCTTGCGGTTTCTGCAAGGTATACTGCAGCATTCCTCCACCGTGTGTTCATCTAAACACAGCTAGTTAAAAAGGACGTGCAGCGGCTTAGGCTACACAGTTGTGGCGGGGCTCCTGTGGGTGGTTCCTATCTGACAGAGGGCTCAGAAAGTTTTGGGTTTCCTACGCATGTCAAGATAGGTTAGCTGTTCCCAGTGTTGGGCCACTCTGAGGCCCTGGTGGGCTATCAGTCACTCCCTTCTCTCTTTCCCTATATCCACGCCCACCTCCCACACACCACCTTCCCTGACGCACAGGCCGTCTTCTGGCTGTCGTCCCTAGTTTGGATGTCACTTTTCGACGTCTCTTAGGCCTTAAGTTCCCCTCCGTCTTGCTCTTTGTTTTCCGCTAAGATCATGATGTGTCAAAATACAGTCCTCACATGTCATCTTTAATTTGCATTTGCATCAGAGCAGACTCCTGCTGTCGTCTAACACTCTGCAGACCCGTAGGTGTCGAGGACACATTGATTCATGTTTTGTTTTCTCAGAAACATCATCATGCATTTTCTGACAAAACTACTCACAGTGCTTTATCTGGTTAATTGGTTAGTTTAAATTTCTCCAAGCACAGAAAAGTTAAAAGTAAACACCAGCTTCTCTGCAGGGTTATCTTTGAGGCATCGTGAGGTAGCAAGAAAGAGACAGTCCAGTCTTATCCCACCTGTCCACATAAATAATCACACCACTTCCAGGTTTTCCTAGCTCGTTAGCATCTCGCACTACACAAGCTACAACACTGTTGCTTAATTGTGAATGCAGGCAGTTTGTGAGTCAAAACTAAAATAACTTTATGCAAAGGAAAAATAAACTGACAGGGATTTTTCCTGAGAGGAAACCTTTAGTTTACTATATGACATGTTTCTTAATAGTGCTAAAGTGTTCAGTGTTCTTTAAATAAACAATGTGGAGTTTTGCATAGTGGGGCATGAAAGAATGCAGGAGTCTCACTGCCCCCTCGCACACATGTCAGCAATTTGGCTGCCTTGTGTATTTTGGATGTTGAAAAAAAAAGGGAAAAAAAAAGGAACATTTCAAAGTAAACGAAAGAAGGAAAGTCTTATCCGCCTGGCAGCTGCTCTCTGGACCAAATTGCTTTCAGCTGATGCGCTGCAGCTCAAACTTGCTTGGGTAATGTCAAGTGATGCATTGCAATACTGAGAAAACAACACAGACAAAAAATAAATAAGGAAAAGAAACGCTGGAAAGTTCCACTGCTTATTCAGGCATAGCCCAAAAACGCCCAACATGCAGACATGAACAATTTAGCTTTCCGTGTTTAAATTTTTCTTTTTTGAAATTTCATTTGGATTTAGTGATCTCGAGTGAAACATTAGAAGTGCTGCGCCTCCCGAGAGCAATATTTTCGGGATGAGTTGATATATAAAAAAGAAATAGAGAAATTTTAATAAATATTTGAACAAGCGGAGACACAATTTTTTCTTGGTGAATAAACAAATAAAACTGAACAACAACAAAATCAAATATCAACTTTTGCACAAAGTACATTCAGTAATTAAATCGATAAAAATAACTGTAGGAAAAAATTAAATGTAGAAGTCAAAACATCTCAAGTCAGAGACTCTCGCGTTCATCTCGAACACACATCACAGAAGTGGACATAATGATGATGATAATATAATCGACTTCAAACGCAGTACATTACATTGTGTAACTCCATGCTGGCATCTCGGACTGCTTAACAAACAAAGACTGGATTCCAGCACAAACTAACAAATGGGCAAACAAATTAAAGGGAAAATTAAGCATTTTGCAAGATGTGCTCTTTCTGCACGCTGGCATGTTTGCAAAGACCCACAAATATTAAATCTTCCAGCACATCAATAAAACCTTCAAATCACGAATGCACTGAAAATACACGCTGGATTTAGATATTTTACTCCCAAACAAAAACAAACACAGACACACACACACACACAAACACACACACACATACACACACAGGATGATATTTTTGAGGATTTTACAGCTAACAGCTGGAGATCATTGAAGTTTCCATGATTAAGGTCATTTTTAGTGCAAGCTGGATTTTTGGCAGTTTACCTCGTGTCATTGAATTGAAGACTTTTTTAAGGAAGTATGATATTTTTTTCTATTTCTCTGTGTTAAAGTTCACTTTTCAGTCCAGTAATTTATTTGAAACATTTCTCAGTTTGCCTTTGATGAAGGTAATTATTTACAGAAAAAAAGAATACCTTTGACGCCGTGGTGTCAGAAAACAGAGGCATTAGAAAAAAAGAAATCTTTGGTAGTACCAGGAAATATTACCTACTGTTAGAAGAGAAATAAAAGAATAGAGAGAATTCATTTGTTTTTACTTTTTTCCTTTGTTGCTATAAATCTATGTACAGCTCTTCTACTACAAGTGTTAGACTTACTGTCTCACATCCATAATCGCAGCAAAGTACACATTTCTGGCTCAGATTCTCAAAGCATCTATTTGCATTCACGACTGAGGGGAGTGATTCACCGGCATACAAACAGAAACACAGAGTGGTGTGGAGCTTGATTTTCTGATAGCAGGCCCACAAAGGAAGATGCTGTCTAAGTCAGGCACAGTACTGGACAATTCTCCCCACCCCCTCTCCATCATGTGCTTCCACCACGATGCCCCACAGAAGGCCACAGACCTGCAGCCATCAAATTTTACAACTCTCACACCTGAACTATTTTCACTTGCCATATCTTGAATACATTGTACGTATTCTTTAACTCTGGAGTATATGTTTTAAAAATTTTGTATTGCACCTTGAATGAAGTGCCTTAGTTTGACTTTTTTTTACATATAGGGTTTATTTTTTTACTTTGTATTTTCCATCTTCCACATTGCAATTTTAATTTTGCTCTACCAAATATCCAAATATCCAGACTAATCTTTTTTTTTTATGTTTGTCAGCAGGAAATACAATCTTGGATCCTAACTGTTTTAAATTAGAGACATGAAAGATCACAGGGCCAATGAAACATTGGCAGTATCCATGGATGTCTGGTTCATTTCAGTGTTCTAGTCCTGGCAAATATTTCCCCCACTGAGAGTCAGCACCTAAACACATCCTTGACTTTTTGTGCAAATAACAAAACACTTTCTTAAAAAAAAGAAAAAAAAAAGAAACAAAGTTTTGGAAACCTAGGTCCCAGTTAACCAAACCAAGCAGACTGGTCTAAGCTATGCTGTGTGACAAGAACACAGCAGGTTCACTTGCTCTCTCCCAGCCTCGGCTCTGTTTACATTCTCCTGGAAGGGAGATCTGGAAGTGTTTGGCTCAGCCCTGCACTCACTGGGAACTATCAGACAATTCACATTTTAAACTATTTTGATATCAGCTCTGTAGAGAGTTGCTGTTTCCCTGAGAACACGACCTGCCTCTGGGCTCTGGGGCCTGCTACACCGCCAGAAGAATAAACAGTAAGAGAGAGAGAGAGGACGACAGAAGGCGGGGATAAAACAGAGAGGCTGATGGGAAGAGAGAGAACGATCAGTCTGGTGCTCACTGTGGATATATTTCTAAAGGAAAAAAACAAATATTTATAAAACCTATAATCTCATGGGTGGAGACACTCAAAAACCTCGCAACTGAGAGGATGGATCCAGTTTGAATAGAGCATGTAGATATTGAAGTCTTTTTTTTTTAAAGACAACACAGAGATCTTATTAGAGCAGTGCTGCAACGAGCTTGAAGTTTTCTGTTGATTAGCTGGTTCTTATGTTGAGGTTAAAGGTGATGGAGTTAGAGGGGAAACCTAAAGCCCGTGTTAATTAGGTAAGTAGTTGTGTTTTACTTTGCCTCAAGCAGTTTGTGGCACAGGGAAAAAATAATAGTGTGTATTCACCTCCACCACCAATGAAAAACTATCTCAGGATAAATCGTTTCAATGGATGGTACTGTATTAAAGTTTGTTTTACTTTTATTCAAAGGTAAATTGAAGGGGCCCTAAGCACTTCATTGTCACCTGAGTTTAAGCATTATTGATGCTGGAGGGTTGAAGGTGAATATTATTATTATTATTATTATTATTATTATTATTTTGGCTGCTTTGCTGTTTCAGCCCCATTTAGAGATGGCCATTGAAAACAACAAATTTCAGCATGAGGGTGGGACAAGTATCAGTGCATGCTATATCCAATCTAGAGGGCATCTGACCTGCTTTTGGACACAGTCTTCCAGGTCATGCACAATACACAGCCTCTATTGCATATCAGTGAATCAGTTGTATCATGCTGAACTATTTAAAACAAAAACACAAGACCTGACATTGCATTGGCTTTGAACAAGTGACAAGCTTACACCATAAACACTGCTAGAAAGTAAAATAACCATTATTTAGACAATAAATTAAATCCTTAAATAATGACATAAAACAGAGGAATCTGACAACATGGCAAGATTCAGATGCGCAAACAGGAAAAAAGTCAAGTAATGATATAAACTTCATGTAGGCACCTCTAGGTAGACACAGATTCATTTTGCTTTCTTTAAAAACACAATAACCTTAAAAAAAAAAAGTTAAAAAAATGACACAGAACAAAGGAGTCCCGAAATGCAGCATTGGTTCAACAATGAAAAGAATGAAGATAAATCCTAGTGTTCAAATATTTTCACTATTTGTTGATCACCTGTTCCACTCAACTACTTCAAAATTCCTCTGCCCTCTCGTCTCTGCAACAGAGGGTCGGGTTCTTTACTGTGACATTTCTGTTTTGTAGCCTCATACACTGTAACTGCTGGACCATCGAGGTCAGGTGGAGCACTGTCAATGCGCATGCCTGCCCAAACGACCCAAATGCAGTGAGTCGGCAGGTAGCTTACTCATTACATTAGTGTTGGTACAATTGTACAATTTTTGTTGCTATAATAGTTTGTTCTTTCTTTCTCATAGGGGGGTTGTGTGAATGTTGGGGTCTCTTTCTATTGTAGGGTCTTAACCTTTCAATATTAAGGAACTTGAGATGATTGCTGTGAATCAGCGCTAAATAAATAGAATAATAGTTATTATTACTATAAAGATTATTATCAATAACTCTTGAGGCATTGAACATTTACATAGGCTATATTATGCTGATGAAATGCACGCGTTTTACTTAGTAAATGCGGTTTTGTACTATAACACTTACAGTTGCTATTTCATTGTACAGATTTATTGTCTGCTAATTTCAGGAATAAATTAATGTGCTCATTCCTGTGCAGCTGTATTATGTTGTCCCAGATGTTGAGACATTTTCCCCCTTACAGCACTTCATAAATAAAAAAAAAAAAGAAAAACGAACCAGAAATTGAGGCAGAAACATTCTGTGTGGAAGTGCCTGTGTTTCCTTAAATGCGATTAAAGTTGACACACACATTGCTAATTGTAAGTCAGCTGTGTGGCTCACATGTGTCACTTGTTTCCTTTGAAACAGTGATTTACAGTATTTGCTATAATTCCATTTGACAGACTGAACAAAAAACAAATACCACAAGTGGTTTAATAAAGTGTTTGTGTTGTTTTTTTTGCCTTTTGTCTTTTCCATTTCAGCACTTCAGAATAAGTAGGCCTACTTAAAACAACCTTCGAGCCAATCAGCAACTCCAACTTCGCCGCTTCAGGTTTGAATGACCTATTAGCCAAATGTGTTTATTCAGTATTTAGTCACTATTACCCTCAGTATGATCTCTGCACTGAAGGGCTAATGGCTGAAAACTTCCCCCCAGCCTGACTTTAACGTAAAATAATTGATCGCATGTGAGCCCAACTGGCACGCGTTCCCTCTTGTTTTCCTAAAGAGGTGATATCATGCGGTCAGGCTGCTTGTTCGTCACCAAGATAGTGTGATTGCTTCCGGTGCTGCAGAAAGAAAGATGGGAGATGGATGAGAGGGCAATGTGGTTCTCAGAGAGGATTTACTAATGCAGTAAATCACACATCAAATCATTTGGTGTTATCGTTTAAAGGCCAGCCAGCACAAAAAAAAAAAAAAAGCCCCTTTGGAACAAAGCCAGAGTCAGAACATGATTTGTTTTGCAAGCTGTGTTTTAAATGCTGTCATTACATCGGCAGGAAATTGTTCTTCATCAAAAAACAAACTTAGTTGCTGAGTTTGTAGTTTATATCTTCTAAAGATAAAATTTCAGCTGCAGGGATTTATTGTTGCGCCCCCCCCAAACATAACAAAACAAAACAAAAACCCAACAACATTAGACAAAAAGTTCGTTTGGGGTGTTGTAGCTTCCCTGATTTTTATTCAGGCTGGCGATTTTTTTTTGTCTCCATCCAGCTGCACATTTCTTCAGTGATTCCACTGGTTAATGTTTGGTCTAACCCTTTTATACCTTCAGTAAGTGTAGTGAATATAGAGATGTAATCATAAAGCAGACCTGCTTTACACTTTTAGTGCAAAATTAAGTCAGAAATTTTGTGTTTTTATAATAAACCCCAGGTATTCTGTGGCTATCTACATCATTTTTATGTGTTTGGATTTGCAATTATTTATTGTGTGAATCCCACGCTGTGCATCCCTGAGTTTGGTGTGTCTGTGTCCACAAAGTGAAGGGACATATGTCTCCATGTGCCTTTGCTGCAAATTTGTGTTTGTCTATATGCTGGTTGGCGTGTGTGTGTGTCCCCTATATATTACATTTACCTAAACTGCTGCTCTCTCTTTTTCCTGCTTCATTTTGACAAATTTATGTTTCCAGGAAGTCTCTGAGGTCAGAGCGGCATCTGTTGCTACTTAGGTTCATGATGCAGTCATGAGCACCCGCGTGCATGCACGCGCGCGCGCGCGCGCACACACACACGGTGCAGGAACTGCACCGTATAGGCTACAGAGGAACTGGGAGCCAATCAGACATGAAGGTGTATTTAAGGTTCCTAAAGTGACTTTAAAGAAAACTTATGTCTAGACCTTCAGGTAAGATGGGAGGTGGGAGGCAGTGTGAGCTAAACCTTTAGAAATTATTTTAGCGTTATAGCCTTAAGCTTCTTGCCTGTAATATTTAAAATGATGTAATATGAGTGTCACTCTCTGAGAGTAGTTTAGTTTTTCTTCCCCCTGTTGCCAAGTGTTTGCTCACAGAGGATCATTGAATTTAGCTTCTTTTTTTTTTATTTTACATAATACTGTGCAGTCTTTACACTTACAATATAAATACAGTAACTTACAGTATAAAGCAATAAAAGCTGTTTGACTTTGCGGTCTTCTGTATTTGTCTGTTTCTTCTTTTTATATCAGATTACTGACCTGCAGACGTTTGTGCATTTCTCTGACTTCACCGAGCAAACACTACAGCGTGATAGCTACACTGGCCACATTGGTCAGTCCTTGGCTGCCCACTGCATTAGCTCTTCACCTTCAACTGTTTAACTCTGTCAGTTTTCATTCCCTTTCATTCATGTTTCTTTGCCCCAAACCATATTCATGACCAAACAAGGCCTGATCCCATCAAAATGATGCTTCGGCATACCTCGGTGAAAACCCTCTGATATTTCAGCAATGCCACAGTGGGAGAAGCACATAAGAAGATTAAGCCAATTTTGCTTTCATGGTTTTGGGAATGAGATCGAGAAGACATTGGGTAAGGAGATGAGAGAAGGCAGACGTGTAGAAAAACTCTGCAAGAGGGAAGGGTTTCTTTTCTTGGTTTGGTCTGAAGCCACAGGAACCAGGCTTCACAGCCAAGTCCCCGAGCAGAACCGAGGTAACCTCAGCGGGTTAAACAGAACCCAGAACTGCAGATCGCGGACCTCTGTGTCTGTATGTACAGGGGCCAGGATTCCAGCTAAACCTCAAGTTTGTTTTTAGAATTTGTGCAGTTCAAGAGAGGTACAGATTAAAACTCACATTACAGTAACAGAATCATGAGAATAAATGTATTGCAAGGACATTCAGGAGGATGAAGCTGATGTGATCATCCTGTATCATCCACAGGGGTTTGCTTTTGGGAAATTGGTTATTTACTTTATTGCTGGGCATTAGAAGAGAAGAAACCACTCTCATGTTTCTCATATTTCTCATATTTGCACCTTAGGTTGCTGTGTCTGTACATCACATTTGGTGTTGAAGGCCGTACCATAGACTGGTAGTAGCCACCATGCTAGCACACACGGATTTGTGAAGTTCAGTTTTGGAGCCTCGAACAGAGCAGTTCAAAATCCTTTTGGCAAGTTCTGTTTTCCTAGATGAGGACACTACTTAGCAAGAAAACTAATAAGCTTGTGTCTCATTTTCACATACAACCTTTGTCCAGCTGTTTTTTGGAAATATAATAAAATAAAATAAAAATCTGTATCTCCGGCAGCCCCCGTGTAAAAAAAGCCATCTTATTGGCTGCTTTTGCAGTTATACTGAGCTGTGCCTGCTGCTGCTGCTGCTGCTGCTGCTGTTGCACTACACACACACACACACACACACACACACACACAAGATGTTAAGATGCTCAGATGCTGCCCTGCAGGTGATGGACTCATCGTGGCCTGCCATGTTAACAGGTTAGATGTGTTCAGGGAGTGAGGACCACCCAACGGCAGCTTCCCTCCACAAAATTCAACCAGATGTTTAATGAAGGCCAACGTACGTGTCAGGATGGTGTGTGTATGTAGTGTACGTGTGGGTGTAATCATTTTCACCTGTGTGCTACAACCTCCCGTGTGGAGGCTAATAGATGCAGCCTAGCCACACCGTTTCTGCCTGTCTCTCCCTCCCCTGTGTCTCGTGTCCTTCTAGTCACATTTCTGCAGCGCTTTCTTACATCGCCTCACCCTTCACTTTTCCTTTTCTCTCATCCAAGATTTTCTTTTCTATTTGTTCTGTTTCAGGTTCTCTCCCCCTGTGGGCTTACATGAGGAATTCATTTTCATATACCACTTGCCTTTCTCCTAAAATCCTCCTCAGCCGACAGCCCTCCTCTTTCCCTCTCCTCCCCGTCATCACTCTATTCCTACCTTACAGCTGTTGTTTTGGATTAGTCAAATAGCTCCTGTCAGATCCAGTGATCCTTTTCCTTTGCCACCCACAGAGCTGCACTGCACTGTCTACTCTCTGCCTTTTCTGCCTCCTCCTCAGCGTGTCTTTCCCATGCACGTGCACGCAAACCATATTGACGTCTTTGACAGGTGCGTGTCAAGGTGTTTCTGTGGGCAGAGCCTCGTGTTTGCTGTGGTTTCTTTGCTTTCAGGTCCAGGGAGGCGCGACGGCGCTGGCATACCTCTCACACCTCTCAACAACAAAAAAAAAAAGAAAAAAGAGTTTGTTATTTTAAACTGGACAAGGAGCCTTCCCAGGGTGAATTCCCAACGGCTTCCCTCGCTGGAATTCACCTTGCTTTTCAACTCCTCCTCCCTTCCTCTTTGAGTTACTTTTTACAACCAACATTATTTTTTCCTTTTTTTTTCTCTCTAATTTTGACAGCTGTAGGTCTGGTCATCCATGCTGGGAGAGACAAGCTGACACTAAAAGGGGCTTTGACATGATGATGGTGAGAGTAATAGTGTTATTTCAGTCATTTGGAGAAAGGGGAGCCATTGTGTGTGCGGAGTCCAGTTGCAATAGTGCAGCATGGATATGCATGGCAGCAGAAATGGGAGAGGTGCTGTATAATAATTTGACAGAGACATGTCAAATCAATTATGTTGTTTCAGTGAGTGCAGAGGTAGTTCCCCTTAGTTTTGAGTTTCAGTGAAACAGCACCTGGGTGGCGAAGACTGCAAAGGCTTAGGTGTTATGAAATTAAAATTATTGTTCAAAGGTTGGGTTAAGATAAAGCATTGAGTCAAAAACAAACTTTATATGGACATGCTGGACATGTTAGGTCTCTAGGCTGGCTTGTCTCTGTAGCCCCTGTTAGAGATGGAGATGTTGATGAGGGAGAGAGAGGTCTTGACAGACTGCTGACATTGTGACTGGAACCTATGAAGTGCATGCATGAATGGGTGGATGGGCTTTTTAATAGATTAAAATTAACTTTTTGTTCCTTTAACTTGGTGTTTTGAATTAACTTTAAAAAGCTAACTAGCTTGGTGGCTTTTGTTGACATACTGCACACCTTATACATACACGGAAATCATAAAATCAAAAGACACTCCTGGCTCATTGTTTATAGCCTCTTTATGCTCATCGGGCTGTTACAAGATTAATTGCACCTCGGGGGAATGAATACTGTGTTGTTCCCCTCAAAATACATTAAAACCTTCTTCAAAAGTCTAATATTCTTTGAATTAGGCCACTGTTTTCCTTTGTTTCAGGCTGCCCACAACAAGTACTGTAGCTGTTAAATCCTTATTACTATATAAATACTGTATCAATCACACATACACGATTACGCGCACACAGATTGATGTGGTGGCTTTAATCAGCTGAATGTGTCTCTGCCGGGAAATGCATTTCAATCCAGTTAGCCGACTCTATTATAATGCCATCAGATTCTCGCTTGTGCGATAGAGATGAATTTGCATGCGTCAGAGAGAGACTGCTGACCTATGTGTTATAAAAATGGACACTCAACGTTTTTAAAAATGTTAAGACCCATGGCCCAGATTTTGTCCTACAAACATGAGTTTTTTTTGCCAGAAGATTTAAAAATGAGAAATGAAATACTGCTAAATTTGTTAAGTCAAGCTGAGAAAACGCAGAGATTTATCAATGTCTTTGCCCTGTTTCGTTGTTTGCTTACACACAGATTTGTGGTACAAAAGCCTTGCTTCATCTTGTTGTCCCCCCCCCCATCAGTTGCCCCATGCTGTCTTCCAGCTGAGGGCAAGGCTGACCTCTTCTTACTCACAGGCTTCCTCTGCAAGACAATGGCAGGGCAAAGGCATAGGAGCCGTGTATACAGAGAGTTAGCAAAGGGATGCATCTATTGATAATCGTAGCAAACAAGGAGTTTTTGTTTTAAGGCGGAGGTATTTTAATATCTGTGCATGCATGTAGGTTTAGTAGGGTGATTAAGAAGTGTGATCTTAGGATATTATTTTGTATGTGTGCATGTGTGTGTGTGTGTGTGTGTGTGCGAACATGCAGATTTATGATGCAGGAAGCAGCAACTATGTCACTGTAAAACAATAGAGGATTCACAGCGCTGCTGCAAACACACACTCTTTTGGCACTTGTCCTGAGACCTCTTTGCGTTTATGGCAAGGAACTCCCTTCCTGCTGCAGTGCTGGAAGAAACACACACACACTCACACACACACACACACACACACACACACACACACACACACACACACACACACACACTGAGTGACATATCCCCCTGGGCTCAAAAGTCATCTGGATAGAGCTTTGTGCATCCTCTTTTCAAAAGTGAAGGTACAAAAAAAATAAGAAATGGCACACAGGGGAGACAACAGAGACAGGATACAGGATACAAAAGTGAGATGTATGTCAACATGCCAGCTGTCAGATTTATGAAGCTGCGAGGGGGAGAAAGAGAACTGTGTCAGGTGTGTGTATCGCTCGTACATCAGCGTGCTCGCCTCACGTGCCACTTGCAGCCATATTGCAATCACTACATTATTGTTGCAAAGAAAATGATAGATTCCCAGGGTGGCTCGCGCTAGCCTATAGCCTGCCCGCTGTGTGTAATCGTCATGAGACAATGGCCTTGAGTGCCAGTGTTCACTTATAATAAGCTTGCTTTCATGTAACCCTTCCCCCTTCTGTTTAGATGGAGGTACTGAAGGCCCTCTTCAGACGGTCAATGATGTTGCAGCCACTGTCCCCTTCCCCCGTGAATAGAGACAGTCAGCTAGAGATAAAGGTGATCCAGAATACAAGAGATTATGGTTGTTTCATTGAGCTTTCTCTTTCACAATGCAATAACAGTCAATCACCTGCATAAAGAAGCCTAAATATAGGGTTTAAGACTTGTTACACCACTACCCGCAGCCTTGGCTTATAATTGAAACTTTTCCATTCTTTTTTTTCTCTCTTTTTTTTAAATGCTTTGGCTGCCGAGGGGAGATTGGCAGCTCTGAGTGGCCAGCAGATGAAGCGGCTGGCGCGGTAATGAATAGAACGCTGATTGCAGGATCCCCAAGATGCAAATTACCGTGCCTGCCACCCCTGACGACCGGCAATTACCGGGCCGCCGCGGCGGACGCCTCGTGCATATTCATTGCACCCGCTGGGCATATTGATCAACAACTTACTTCAAGCAAGAAGCAGTGAAATGTATCATGTCGCTCTGTCATTGCTAAAGAAATATTCTTTCCTTTCCTGTTGTCAAAATTGACACAGTAATATCTGGTAGGACAAGCCCTTTAACTGAGCAAGGAGTATTTATTGTAATCAGGCTCAGGTACGGGCTAATTGTTAATGTGTCATACCCAAAAGGAAGTGACAAAACATGCCATTCATTAAAGAATAGTCTTAATTCAAATATTAATTTCTGCTTGTACTTAACCTAATTAACTGCACTTGAAGTTCACTGCCCCTAACGATGCTGTGCAGTGTTTAGTTTTAAGGTTTCACCTTCACACATGCTCACGTATCAGGCTTTTCTTAATTCATAGTTTGCTATAATTCATTATAGCACACTAATGTGCGCAATTCATTTATTTCTTAAATGCGTCACCTCAAAAACTGTTTTAACAGAATAATTAGTCTTATTATCTTAGAAAAATCTTTAAATATGTTTTCTTTTCCTGTTTTCATGCTGTTTAATGTTTAACCCTCAACTCTGGACTGCGAGAGACTTTTTTCTAAATGAAATCATTCCTGAGGGAACAGACACACACACACACACACACACACACACACACACACACACACACACACACACACACACACACACACGCCACACACACGCAGAGTGAGTGCAGACTTCAGAGCATGGCATATGAATATGAAAGGGCTTCTTTCAACAACAACGGAAAAACAAGAGTGCTGCCAGCAGTTAATGGGACCAAAATGAAGGAAAGCTGAGCAACATTGGATTTTGAGCTCTCTCCCTCAAAACAAACATCCAATGATCACATTAGCGATGGATGACAGAGATATATCATTATTGTCTTGTGTGTCTTGTCTGGTTTGCAGCCTCAGCCTTGCTCATTTTCAGTAACACGAATACATTTTTGGAGAGTTTCAATAAAATGTTTTTACACCGGAATCACAGGGCCAACCCCAGGCGACTGACCTGCAAGTAACACGTGGGCATTATGACAAGACTTTGGCCCCTGTTACCATCCACTGTGCCCAGATGTACTCCACCACATATAGTGCACACAACACATTATCCCACTGGAAACATTATAGTTACAAGTTAACACTGTCCAACATGTGTCTGTGCCAATTTGATTACGCACAGCTTTATTTAAAAAAATAAAAATAAATAGGAGACCTGTTGTCACATTGTTAACATTTCTA
>VUQK01014604.1:11917-23440 GCA_015106715.1 Bujurquina vittata
AGAAAAGGGTGGTCGTTGGTGGTCCCCAAAGATAAAAACATAAAAAAGATAGAAGGGGGGGGGGGGGGGGGGGGGTTAACAGAATGAGAGGGAAAGCGGGAGGGATTTTAAATTAATCGGCTGAATATATTTACTGGAAACTGATGAGAAGTGGATCTATGGCAGTGGAAATAAGAGTCATATGATTGAGGAGCGTCTCTTTCATACCTGCCTGGTAACAATGAGCGATGTCGTGGGTGTGAGCTTATATTGGCTAACAATGGGCTATCCAAATGTTTTTATACTAAACAAATAGCACAACATTAATATAAAAGTTGCAGACACCTTACCAATGTTACTGAGCAAATTTAACCCAGTTTCGCATCAGTATATTTATCCAAACTGAGCATATTCGTCCCCCAAATTCTTACTCATAACTTTACATTATAAAAACCAATCTCGCTGCTTACTTGTGTGTCTCTGTGTGCCTTTAAATACAGTACCACAGAGCTCATTAAAAACCAGTGACCCTTCAGAACAACATAACCGTTTATAGTCACGTTTTGCTTCTGCCCCCTCCTGGAGCTTAACCCTTTGCAGTGCACGGTTCACAGCATGCAGAGATGCTTTGAAGATCATTTTTAGTGTGTCTGTTGCCAAATGAAGACCCAACACTGCAGTGCTGCCAGGAAATGTGCAGTCTGCATCAATGATAGTAAGTAAAGAGAAATAAGAGCTTCTTCATGTGTGCACACTCCTCCAGCTGACACCATGGATGAAGCTGCTCGCTGGTCTCCTCGTGCCTCCCAGGGAGCTCAGCAGTAGGATGCAAGTCTGTGTCTCCATCTGTTTGCTCCTACAGATGACTAACCAGCTCTGCTTACTCATCCTGTCCGGCTTGGCAGCCTCATCCCAACTGGGTGAGTCTGTCTACTTTTTTATCATTGTGGAGTTCTGGCACAAGATGGTGTCAAAAGAAGGGTTTGTGGTCATTAAGAATGCAATTTAAAGCAGCAAAAAGAACAAAAATTTTAATTCAAAATGTGTAAATGCGGTAGTATTGTGCTGAAGTTTTTGCTCTTGTACTTTTATTACACTAAATTGATAACATTCCACTTTTAAACCATATTTAGTAAAATAATGTTTGACAAAAAAAGGAAAAAAAAATCATGCGATTGAACAGCTTTACTTTCAATACCTTCACACGTTCCCCTGATCGCATCTGTGACGTCAGCGCTTTTGCTTAAATAAATGTTCTGAATACTTCCAGTAGTGCTAGAAAAAATATTTAATGTTAAAAAAACATTGAATAGCGTTGGCAAATGGCATGACACTGAATAGATATGGTGTGTGTTCCAGGTCTGGAGGATGTTTTCTTCGGTCCTCAGGACCAGACAGTCAGAGAAGGAGAGGGAGTTTTCTTCCGATGTGTGTCAGGGGAGAGTTCACCTCTGGCAAGCATCACCTGGCTCAAAGACGGGAAGGTGGTCACAAGAGGCAGACAGATTCAGGTAAGAAATGTTACAAAAACTGTTTCAGATCTGTTTAGAAAACTTGAAAAAGTTCTTAGAGGGGCGTCAAACACCCACCGGGGACACAGAAGGAAGGACTACAAGCAGTCAAGATATCTTTTAGACATTTATGTCACATCAATTCTCATTTAACTCTAAAATTTTAAATATCTTTTGCAGTTTAGACACATACAAGCCAAAGAAGGGCATTTTTCATTCTCAAATTTAAAACAGAGCTTACAATTTTATTATTTTTTTCAACTTAGATTAAATATTTTTTGGCTAATTGCAAAGTAAAGTGGGTTGATCTTGAGTGCTGACGTGCTGGGCAATCTTCAAACCTCAAAGAGACTAATTAGAGGGAAAAAACCCTCTTTTTTAAAATCAGGGCAAAAATAAAAGAGAATTTTTACAAATGATTGCGTCCTTTGACGCGGCACATTTTGTGTCGTCCTGCTCAGGGAGAATTTGGAGGTGGTCAGCAGAAGAAAACTTCAGGCACTCTGCACCTTTTCAATGTAACATTAGAGGATGATGGCGTTTACGTTTGTGTGACGCACAATCCTTCCCTCAACATCAGCAAGAGCAGCAAACGAGCCAAACTTACTGTGCAGGGTGAGTTTTTCTTTAATTATTCTTATTGGAAAGTTTCCGAATGAGATTTGAATCAGGATGTTCCATTAGAAGTAAAACCTGAGCTCGGTATTGAAACAGCACAGATCAGTGCCATGGCTAAAACAACAAGCTCTTCGGTGCCACGTCAAATGGCACACTCGCATATGACTTTGTAGCGGATTAGCACCTTACTGTGACCGCCTGCCTTGCAGGGGTCCCTCGGAGACTGCAGTTCGTCCAGGGCCCTGACAACATCACTGTTGCTATAGGAACTGAAGTCTCCATGCACTGCAGTGTTCTCGGCTTCCCCGTTCCCATGGTGCACTGGTTCAAAGACGGGTGCTTCCTGATGAACTGCTCGGCCTCGTTCAGCCTCCAGGACAATGGACAGCTGCTCACATTCAGGTCCAGCACGGCACAACAGGAATATTAATTCTTTATTGTTTTAGTCCAACTGTGGGGGACAGTTTATAATGCTGTCAAAGATTTGCTCTTTCTTCTTATTTGATTGTTTTGTATGATATAATGGCTATTGGCGCCTACTGGTCATAAAGGTGGACACAGAGGAAGCATAAAGTCACAATAAACTCATTTATTTCTCCTTTTCTTTAAAATATCCAGAGTTTATTTTATTCTCTAGAAGAAGGTTCTGTGTTTGCCTAAAGCCTTTCTGTGTGAAGTTTGTGTGTTTTCTTTGTGCCTGTGTGGGTTTCAGCCAGGAGCATGTCAGCCATGTCAGCATGTTTAGCCAATAAAAAATTCCCTCAATTCAGTTCAAAGCGATTTTTCCTCTTTATCACTGAAGCAGAGCCGGTCCGGAGCCAGCATCTTGTAGAAGAGGCTCCCAAAGCCCCTAACCTCACTCTGTGGAATCAAAGTGGGAAGCACAGGGTGTACTTTGAGAAGTGTGTGAACCACACTGCCAGAATTCAAAGTAACTCTGTGTTTGTCTTCCCTAGAAATGTGAGCAAAGAAGACGAGGGCTCGTATCACTGCGAAGCATCAAACCAGAAAGAGACAATCAGGTCGCAGCCAGCCTTTCTCCTCCCAGCTGGTATTCTAATCTGTTTAACCCAGTTCAGCAAACTACCTGGTTAAAAGCCTTTAGAGTTTCAGATCAGCAGTTTTCTGTGTTGTTAAAATCACCAAAGTCCCATAAAAGCAGATGTCTGAGCATTTACTCACATTCTGATTTGCAGAGATGGACTGGAGTTTTGTGCAGCAGCCCACAAATCGAACAGTGAAGAGCGGTAAAAACGTTACGTTCCCCTGCAGGCCTCCGTACAGCAGCCCAGCCGCCCGGGTCTCCTGGTTTAAAAACAGCCAGCTTCTCTCTCCCGCAGCTCACGTCACCGTGCTGCCCAGTGGAGACCTCTTCTTCCACAGGTGTGTGTTCTTAGTGCCACATTACTATACGGTTAAATAATTCATCAAAAGTTAAACACAAGAAGGAAGCATAAATTAATACTAATAGGGCTCAGTCTACTACGGTTTGTACTTCTTTGGTTACGGCATGTTTGATGTCTTTTTTAACTAAAGTGCCTCTACATATAGGCCGCAGGGAAGGGATGGACGTTAGCCACTGCTGGGGCCGTAACACTGGCTGTATGTAAAGATAAGCACAGCTTCGGAAAAGTGAAGCCAATGACAACTGCCTTAAACCTTCATTCTACGGGCAAGTAAAATAAACTCAGAGGAGGATACCAGTAAAATCAAAGTTTTGTCTACGGGCCAACAGGTCTCAGCTCCCTTGATGTGTGACCTCGATAGGCACGTAGTTTCGAGTCATACTGAATACAATATATGTTCATTTTTTGTAAATTATGGTCCCCATTAAAGTCAAATGGACCATAAAGGAGGATATGCCTTAAGGCCAACCTTGTGTCTCTCACTTTGAGGGTCAGCTCAGCTCCTCACACACTGCCTGGTTTTAAAAAGCTAATATTCCAACAGCAAAAACATTTGAGGCTTCAAAAAGTCAGCGAGGTGTCCATGTAATTTTTTTTATATTCAGTTTACGGGCTGTAAGCTCTGATGGAGAAAGATGTTTCCCCCCCCTGTGAGGTCATTGCACGATACAGCTGGTGAGAAACTACAATAATTCCTGCGTGGATCTGTCTGAAGATCATCTGTGCCACTTTTGCTGTAGATTGGAAGAATGTCTGGTTGGAGAAAAATGTTTAAACCCTTCCACAGCTTGCAGAATGGGCGTTGCAACAGCTGGCAGGTTGGCATGGCGTGTGCCCCTCTCACTTCAGACGCAGCCACATCAAATGTTCACGCTCAAATAGCAGATCTCTGTTCAAAATCTGCGTGTGCAGTTTGCTTTTAAAAGAGCAAAGATGTGCAGACCTGCTTCATATTTGTCTCTGCAGTGTGCAGGAGTACGATAGTGGCAGCTACTTCTGCAGGGCCTCAAACACACATCTTCAAAGATTTCTCACCTCGAGACGAGCAACACTCACTGTTCTGGGTATGACATCTGGTAGACCCCCCCCCAGCTCATTGTAAATATTACATATACTTGTGCATATTCCTGACAATGTTTTCCCTTCCTGCCAGCCCCTCCATCAGTCAAGCTGTGGCCCCAGGTGATGACAGTTCCTTTGGGTGCTCAGGTGGTCCTGGAATGTCAGGTGTCTGGTCACCCTTTACCGTCCATCAGCTGGATGAAGAGAGGCCACTCCAAACAGACCGGAGGCAAGATTTCATTGGGGTGAGTTGCAGTGTTCTGACTTGAAAATGTAGAACAGAAGCAGTTCCTTCATAGCTTATGACAGCATTCATCTTTATCATTCAGACAAAGAAATGCCACCCTCCACATCCAGTCAGTCAGGAGCTACGACGAAGGCGTGTATGTGTGCGAAGCGTCCAACACGCTGGGACAAAGCCACAGCGCCACACTGCTGAGAGTTGCTGGTAAATTTGAAAGCTTCCTGTTTGTGCAAAGTACTTCGCTCTCAGAAGAATCAGTGAGACAAAGTAGTCAGGACCATGCGTCTGATGCCTATGACTGTTCTTGACAATCGAGAATGACAGGCATTTGATACAAAACTTTGAGATCAAAATGAAGGTGAGGTTTTTCCAACATGTCTGCTTTATGCCTCTATTTTAGATTGTTTTTAATTTGCAACGAATTTATAAGTCTCTATAGGTTATGCTTACATGGTGCACATATCATATAAGTAATGAAATGATCTAAACATAATATTTTCTAAGATGGGTTGTGTTCTCATTGGCACTGCAACAAACGTGAATCCATCGCTTCTTTTTTTTTTTTTAATGTCAGCCGAACTGTGCTGCTTGAGAGTGTAGGTGAACCAGGCTGCAAGAAACCTCAAAAAACTATAAACATTTATCTAATAATTAGTTTGCTAAAAGTGTGTAAAGAAAATAATTGTCAGCTCTGCCAACAAAGAAAAAACAGTTGCTGTTATAGAAAAGTCCATGCTCATGCACAGACTATTGATACAAGGTCCCTCTACAAGACCTGGACTATAGAGCGGGAGGACAGAGAAATTCTGCTCTAGTGATACAAACTCCTTAATAATTTGAAATGAAAGGATGTGGGGATCAGCTTTGGGAATTCTGCCTTGCAAATGGGACTAAAAGCTACAGAGCATGAAAATGAAATTGTGCTTAAAATCTGCCCAAATAAAATGGTCTTAATCCAGGTAGCAGAAACTCACTTTGTCCTTGAAATTTTACATCGTTAATAAAATTCTTATAAGGGGGGGGGGAGTTCTTGTATGTGAACTACAGTACAGGATTCATGTGACTTTTTTTTAAAATTTTGCCTTTTCTTTTTCCCCTCTCTCTCCTCCTCCCAGTGAGCCCTGTCATAGTGGGCTTCAAAAGTCAGGTGAGCTGCACGATTGGGACTTCAGTGGTCCTCACCTGTAGAGCAGTCGGGATTCTGCCCATCACATACACCTGGGGCAGAGGCAGAGCAGAGACACAGTTCCCCGTCAGTCCCACTGAAGACAGACACATAGATGGTGAGTCCAGTTTGGGTTTTTTTTAAATTCTCTTTGTAAAAAAACAGAGTAAAGGTTTCTGGTACAACATCACTGAGACATGCACAGGAGACGAGGATAAGATCTGAAGTAGTTACTGCAGTACCTAGAACAACACAATAAATAGATTACAAACTATACTAAGCTGTACGTGACAATTTTAATCTAATTTCTGAAGTGGATGTGAGATCTCAGTTCTTTGTGAGTTGTGAAGTTTTATCTTATGGCCCGCAGAAGATGGAGCCTTGCACATTTCCAGTGTGCAGTACTCTGATGCAGGGGAGTATTACTGCACTGCTGAGAACCGAGCGGGACGACATCAGAAACAAATGACCCTCACCATCACAGGCATGTTGACTGAGCAGCTCATGTTATTTCTTCTGCCTGCATATAGTATGCGCCGGCAAAGCTCTAGGAACAAAACTGAATGACAATATGCAGTTTGGCAATTTATTTACTACTTGAAGTGACAGGCTCTGCAGTGTTGGGCTCTGTGGGGGGGTCAAACCAGCTGTTCCGAGACACCGAGATTAGTTTTTATGACTGTATGTTTGAGTTATCTGGCAGAACAAACTTGGATCAATCAGATTCTTCCCTCAAGGGAATTTGTTGCATGTGTGGCCATTCAGATTGAGTGTATGTTTGATGTGCTGTCAGTCCTGCAATCACACAATACAAAAATGACCCCATGTGCACAAGTTTTTTTCTTGTTGACTCTCTTTCATGCCATCCTTTTTCTTAAGCTGAAGAGCGACCTGCTGATAGAGGGACGCAGACAAGACTGGCTTTGTCTGCTGTGAGTAATGACGATGCGGCAATCTCTGCTGCTGCTTGTGAGATCTGCTTCCAAATCATTGTGCTGACTCTTGATTTGGTTTTCATGTGTAGTGCCAGTCTAGACGCTGTGATTACCCAAGTGCCCTTTTCACACAGGTCATGTGGTGATCATTTACTCTCTGCTCTGATATTTGTGGCCTGTAACCAGTCTGTGGCTTACTTCATTTCTAACTGGATCAAACGTCTCTGCCCTGAAATTAGCCTTTGTTTTGACTTTTTTTAGAGCACCAGTGACAGCAAACAGCATCCAGTTTCCAAGTCGAGAGACTCAATAGCTGAGCAGCACCTTACGACAACACATCATCCACATGTACAGGAAAAGCATAACGAGACAGCATGTATGTATTAAAAAGCTTCATAGCTTTAGTCATGTGTTATGCAAGTCATCATTGTACTCTTCAAAGTAGTTCCTGAAATCTTGTGACTACATAACAAAAACAAGGTGCTATAAACTGAAAGCTGAAGGTTACAAGGTAAATGGAGACCGCTGAAAGCAGTGATCAGGACTCAAGTCAGATGGGCCTACAGACTGGTCAGTGACCCCATGAAAATGAGTATTCCCAGACCAGTTGGGCAGTGGTTTCTGGAGGATGCTGGCAGTTGCTAGGTGAAACTGGTCACATAGAGCAAACTTGGTCACAAAAACCTCCGTGCAATTTCTTTGGTCACTAGCAGATTGCTGCAGTCACCTGCATGGAAGATGCCAACTTTTCCGCAAACACTCACCAACTACTCGCCGAGCAGTGGTGAAACTTAAAAAAAGTGTGACACAAACTGGAAATGCGAAATAAAAGTTGCCCCTTCTGAAACACGTTGGTTACAGCAGTAAGCCTCAGCTTTTGCCTTGAATGTCAAAGTGTTTTCCAGTTTGGATTCAAAAGCTATGGGTGAGAGTGGCAATCTCCTAGTGACCAAATGTTTTCGGTGCATTTCCCTTGCTGTGACCAACTCCATGTGGAGACAACCAGGAACCTCCAACGACCAATTGTCAGCTGGTCGGGGAAAGCATGATTTTCCCTAACAAGGTGCGGTTGTCAGTGGGCACAACCGGTATTACCATACAAAGCCCTTTGAGTTAACACTATTTTGAGATGCCTACCTAATTCTACTCTGCTAACAGTGTAGATTCATTTAGATAGATATCTCAATTTTGGCCAAAATATGACTTAGGCAATTATGCTATTAGGCTAACGATATTTTAATACTTAATAATAACAATCTTCATCCATTAAAACATTGCAAAGGAAAGTTATGCATGATGACGATAGTAAACTGGCCTTAGCTATGTTAGCTTGCCTCTATCTCATCTATTGTTGAGTTGTGTTTTGAATCACGTATAAATTATGTCAAGAGACTACTGCCTGTGCTGCTATATGGACTCCACCCACATTGAGGTGGTCCTCAATTGCAATGGAATTTTTTTTTTTTTTATAAAACGTGTTTTTTCCTTTCAATAACACAGTAAGTGGATTCAAAGAGAACAAGGCACTGACTCTTTATATATATTTATATATTTCCAGGTACCAGCCCAGACAGTCCAACGACATTTCCAACATTTTCAAGGAAAGCCAGGGCTGAGCTAAATATGCCATCAAGGTTGCTTGCCCGTGTTTTACATCACCAGCTGAAACAGCCAACAATCAGTCCAACCCAGGCTTCACTCACTCAGATGCAGCCACCCATATTACTGCCTCCTCCCCATCTGAAATTCCAGTTAGAAGATCTCCACACCCAAGTACCAGTGACCGGTAAACCACCTTTTATTGCACACAGTGAGCCAGCAGCAACACAGAGCCTGGCACCTGAAGCAACCAGTGGAGTTTGGGTTGAAACCCTTCAATCTCCACTCAGTGAAAGTGAATCCCATTTGAGACAAATTTCATCAAAATTTCAGCATTCAGCCAATGATAAAATGTTTGCAGTGCCCAGTTCTCAAGACTCTGCCACCCATGCTGTGCTTGGAGTGAGTCCTATGCCGGAGATGTCAGTATCTCAACACCCATCTAAGCCTAGAGTTTCTGGACCTTCTGGCTTCCTCAATGTGACCACGCCAACACCAAATCCTGTAACGCAAACGAAGGCGGGATCCTCCGATTCTGTCACCCTTACGGTCACCACAGAAACATCATTTCAGCCTTTGCAGCCTTCACCAACCCTCTCACAAACAACTCAAACTCATCTTCAACACTCCTTTACTTTAAGTTTTCGACCAAAGTTTCGTCTTGAGCTTTCTACAGTCCAGTATGATCTGCCTTCAACAGAACCTCCATCTTCTTCAGTCACCAAGCCTCAAACATCTCAGGTTTATCTTTCAATAACAACTTCAGCCCCTTCTACACTTTCTCAAACCCAACCTGAACCTCATGCAACACAGCATCCACAGCTTTCTCTCCCCACTTTCCATCCTCGTGATCAGGCCTTCCACCCTTCAGTGTTAGATCCTGAGGTAGTCCAACAGGTCAACAGGTCATACTGGCTAAATATTACTCAGAAAAGTGCCCCAGTTCTGCCAGAGCTTACAAACTGGCTGAGGAGGAACACTTCCCAGTCACCCATGACTAGCAATGATCCCAGGTAGGCAAAAAATAAAACAAAAAAAAAACAAAGATAATAGACTGATGAAAACTTTTCCTACTAGAGTTTGTGCAAGTGAGACCTCACTTATCCTTATCTTGTGTATTTCAGAGTGAAGCAGCAGTCACCATCGTGGCTGCCCATGCTGGAGAAACATGACATCCCCATTGTGGTGGGAGTTGGTGTATCTTTGGCTTTCATCTTCATCACTGTTACCTTCTATTCGTTGGTACAGAAGAATGAACCTGCACCAACAAGCCGAGCAGGTCAGAAATCCCTCTTGAATGAAATGCAATGTCTTGTTTCGTCTTAAATCTGGACAGGACCATATTGGACAAGATGGAAGTGCTGGGAAGTTACTGGCTAACAATAGCACTGGCTAGGTGGTTTAACAAACTGCAATTCACTGTAATGTTAGAAGCAAATTTTGGCTAAACAACACTCACTGGTTAGTTAAAGAGACCACAACCCTAATAATAATACTAATACTAAGGCTACAATTGAACCTAACTGTAACCCAAATGTCAGTTTTCATTACTGCTTCGAAGCCAACTTGCATGTCTTTGACAGCTCAGAGGAATTTAGGTGTTCCCGTACGACATGCTGAACGTCGAGCTGCAGGACGCACATATGAAAACAGGTACTCTGCTACTCAGAACAGAAAAACAAATGAGACCTTACACCTGATCTTTCTGTATCCTAAACTCAAGTGTCGCGTGTCTTGTGCAGAGCTTTTGAAGACGATGACTGTGTTGCAGTGATTGAGCAGAGCCCCAACACATCAGACACCCGAGCGAGACCCCCAGGCCCCAGCCTGGTTACAGTGCAGGTGGAGCCCACGTTTGAGAGTCTACAAGAAGACACCCAGCCCTCTCTGGACAACCACTCAGTCACTGTAGAGATGTACCCAGAACCGATTCTTGACACAAAGGTCTGATCAAACAGAAACATTTTAAAGGGGACATTTCATGCAAAATCCACTTTTTTAGCCCTTAAATACATTTTTTGTGTATTTTGAGTGTGTAGGAGTGCAGGAAATTTAAATGTATTCTTTCCTGGTGCTGCGTAGATATCTTTATATTCTTTTTGGGTCATATTTTTCAGTCTGTTCAGTCTGTTCTCTACTCCCTGTTATGTTTTCTTATCCATTACGTCACAGTATTTGCTGTGGAACTGCTAAACAAGGGCATGGACTTCTAGCTAACTAATTTTGTGAACGCTCCTTTTTTTTTTCTCACAGCAATTTTGTAGTCCAGTTCAGTTATGCCAAAGTTGCATGTTGGTAAGTCAATATGTTTGGTTGTTGGGTGTATTAACCCACACAACTCCTTACATCGCCCCCTGGCATCAGAGCCTCTTCGAAGTGCCTGGTTAAACTTTATTTTTCTCAGAAATGTCCTCACATCAGTGGGGAAAGTCCTCCTTGTTTCTCTGCTGGTAGCTAATCGTGTCGCTGCTATCAAACTACAAAAATGGCCGAATGGGGTGGAGTGAAACCCTCTGCAACCTGGCGGGGGTTGGGGCGTGAAATATCTCATTCACATTTAAAGAGAGCGCACCAAAACCAGCTGCTCTGAGAACAGGTGTAACAAATCAAATCAAATCAATTTTATTTATACAGCGCCAATTCACAACAAATAGTCGCCTCAAGGCGCTTTGTATTGCAGGTAACACTACAATACTGCAGAGAAAACCCAACAGTCAATACGACCCCCTATGAGCAAGCACTTGGCGACGGTGGGAAGGAAAAACTCCCTTTTAACAGGAAGAAACCTCCAGCAGAACCAGGCGCAGGGGGGGGGGGGTCATCTGCTGAGACCGGTTGGGGCTGAGGGGAGAGAGAGAGAGGACAAAAAACATGCTGTGGAAGAGACAAAGAGAATGATTAAACAGAGTAAAGTATAAACAGAGTAAAAATATGGTGAGTAAAAGAAACAGTGCCTCACGGGAACCCCCCAGCAGCCTAGGGTTATAGCAGCATAACTAAGGGA
>VUQK01014609.1:0-12284 GCA_015106715.1 Bujurquina vittata
AAACTGAGCACTTTCTGTCATATTCGGCTGCCTGATAAACGAAAATGTCTGTCATGCTTGATTGACTCTCATAGCAATTAAATTGATCACAAACAACTTTAATATTGAGTGATATTCCTTTGGTTTTGGCTCTTTGCTGAGCCCTTTTAAAGTGATCTGCAGTATCCAGGGAAACCCCCGACATTCCCTGTTTCCATCAGCAACCATAACGGTTCTGTAATCTTAAGAGCAGATTGGGAAACAAAAATGTAGAAATCTCCACACAAGCACATTCTAGACAGCATGTGGTGTCATGGAGCAGCAAAAGTTGTCGGACCTTGTTACTGGGTTGAATTTCCAGGTGTTTCCATCCAGCATGTGGAATATGTTACAGCCTTCCCTCAATGGTCCCCTGCAGAGCCTGGTTGATTTCAGGGAAGCACAACTTGTGCTATCGGTCAGACCGTGAACAGAATAATAATCAGAAGCATTTCAGTTTGACAATATATAGTCACAAAATACGTCAGGAACATGGATGACATGTGGATTTAATACTACAAACAGATTATCTGTTATAATTTTCCTTTAGAACTCCGGCATCATCATTGAATGATGTGGAAAAAAAGGATCTTAACACTTGGGTTTTGGCTAAATCCCTGCAGACAGACTTTAAACCTGGATAAGCTGGCATATTTTAGTTTTAGTTTAAGATGCTCTTGGATGTAACAAACCACTGTGAGCTTTTTTTAAGCACAGATTAAGTCATGTTTTGACAGCATTCGGATTTGGCTGTTACACTTATTTTTCAATTTGGGAAGCAGACAAAAATTTGGAGATGGTCTCTTCTGTTTCTCATCACTTTCCCCTCAGTTTTACATTTCGGTCTCTCTGTTACTCTGTCTTCATCATGCTCTCTGTGTCACTGTCACTGTACAGTATCTGCAGAGTACTGGAGACATATTCAGGGAGAAGTTGGGACTGATGCAGGCTACAGTCAGCATCCTGGAATGATTTATATTCTCCCACAGGATCCTCGTGGCAACTGTGGCGAAGTCCATGGAAAACTAAGCAAGATGTTCAGTGGTTTGGAAGAGATTTCTCTCACAACCCTCCCCGACTCTTTACCTGTAGAACCGTGATGTGTGTGGGTGCCTCGAGCGCCGGGTTCATGCGAAATTAATTTAGAGAAAACGTGAGCAATCAGGTTAAGAAAAACGATCCTGAGGTTTGTGAATGATGTGTTGATACCTGATGTTCAACACAAGACAGCTTTAATGGATTTAAGGAGAACAAGAAAACATCATTACATTCTCATTTTCACTTGCCGTTTAGGAAACACCATCTGGAAAGGTTGTGTAATTTGTATTCCTAAACAGCGTTGACACCAACAGTCTGGTTTGCATATTAATAAACTTCCTTATTCTCCTCAACAAATGACTTTTGAATCTGTCAAGCGTAGCTCCATCACTGGGAGAGCTCTAAGACGCTCTAAACTAATTTGGAGAGATTATCATTAAAGGAAGTTTCCCGCTTATCTTTGGGTTGTGAAAGAATTTGCAGCCAGGGGAAGGGTGTCAGTCATCTTTTTGTAAGGCCCCGATGAATTTAGCTGCTGTCAGTGGTATTCATTAGGCAGCGGTCAAATAAACTTGCACAGATGCAGAATAATTTTCACCTTTTTAGTTTAGTTACAGAAGTAAAATAGGTAGCTCAAAACCATTCATCATTTGAGACAAACAGATAATTTTCCTTGAAAATCAGTAAGGCAATTGTTTAAAGTCAGTTTGATTACCGCTATAGGTAACAAAAAAGACCTACTGTATTATGTTCATTTTCAGCTTCATATCTTTCTGAGGACCTTATGTCTTATGTAGTGGACACAACCCCCCCCACCCCCCCACCCCCAAAAAAAAAGAATTTTGGCTTGCAGGGATTACTTACACATACACTGACCTCATTATTTGAAATTTGTCCTTGTTTAATATGAACATCAAACAGTAAATAGATCTATGACCGAAAATACCATACGCCAACCGTTATTACGACCTGTAGTTATGTTTTAAAACTAAAAATCTACCTCATTCAGGGAACTAAGGTATTGGAGCTTTCTGATTTGTGTATTCTCTCAAACCAAACCCCAACCCTTTCCTAAGTCCAACCATGTAGTTTTAGTGCCAGAAGCTAACAGAACTAAGTGAAAATGAAAGGCAAAAACAGTTGCAGACAAGTAAATTCTGATGTGTTTGTCTCTACCATCCTTTATCTCATATTATCCTGTTAAAATATTCACATGTTGGACCTTCAAGCATAGTCAAAGTTTCAAATAATGAGGTCAGTGTATGTAAAGTACTCCTGGTGAGCTCAGGCTGCAGACTGCTCTACAGAATCAGTTATTACTAATATATTCATCTGAGGCACACAGGCTGTAAGCACAGAAACCCCACCCACCTTATGTTCAAACCTTTTGTTTAGGGAGTGTAGCCAATGAGAGGAAAATTGGTTTAAAGGGGGGGGGGACTGACAGGGTCATAAATAAGATAAATACGGATAATTATGAGCTTTTAATCATACAAAGATGTTCTAGTAGAGTTCAAGAATTAAAAATATAGAGGTGGAAATGAGCGGTGGAAATGAGGTTCATTTAATAGTAGAATCAATCATTTCACTGACAGTGTATGATCACTGATTTTTGGTTTCATATCAAGATGTTGTTTCTATGGAAACTTGTTTCTGCCAAAAAAAATTAAAAAATGCCATCCATAACTCAAATTTTCAAGTTATTGTCGAAATTTCAAATTATTTTCTCAAAATTTTTAGAAAGTAAGTTGAAATTTTGACCTGAGAAACTATATTTCGTTCAAGCTATGTCTCATAGTCTGAATGACAATAAAGCTGAGCTGGTAAGCTCCTTGAAGGTACGTCATTTCCTTGTTACCAGGAACCAGGAGGCTGAAAGCATCAGCTGTCCACCAGTTCAACATGAAAACACTGATTCCTTTTATGCAGCTCTTATTCACTAGAAGGCATTCAAAGGGCAAAAGCCTGATGACAATTTGTTCATGTTTGCTGCCCACTGCTAGCTAACTGACACTGTTGCTGACCCATATTGAGTGCGCGTACGTTGGTGTCATATTCTTCCAGATAACAAGAAAACAAACTCTTTCACGGAGCTTCGTTATTCGCAGAGCTAAGTCGAAATTTCGAGTTATGGACAGCAAAATATGGACAGTCCTTTTCCCGCCTGTCCTTGTCCACAGTGCCCCTCCCTCACTGACTGTCATGTAAAAGTTAGTGGGCCTTTTTTCCTTATGTGGGTCGTTTAATATACCAGATAGGCAGTCAACAATTTATCTGGAGCTGTATGAGTGCAGTTTGTTAAAAAATAATGGCAATACTTGTCCTTCTTTTTTAAGCTTCACAATACTTCAGCTTTATCTTTTAATTTCTTTCTGATCCCTGCCAGTGGAGGACAGAAAATATAGTTTAGATTCATAGCATGGATGCACAGCTTTCTTACTTTCACCATAATCCTTCCTGTACCTGTTGTTGCATAAAGCTTTAGACCAGGTAATAAACTCTATCCTTTCATTTTTCTTGAGCCAGTGAGTTTTTGAATGTTCTTTAGTGATACTATATTCTTCCGATGAATCTAAACCAGCAATGCAGAAGGTCAAAATTTCAGCCAATTCTCTAACTTCCAAAAAATATAAGTAGAAATATGAATAAAATGAGATTTTCATCTTCTCTTCCACTAACTCTAAAAGCTGTTATTTTCTAAGTGAACTGTGACCTTTATATTATTGCTTCTGCAGTACTTGTAATTTGTTCTGAATGCAGAGATTGCAAAATAACAAAATGTCATGTGTGAGTGTAATGGATTTGTTTAGGCCTGGTATAGATGTACCCACCCCCGAAACAGAAGTAAACCCTCTTCAGATGTCACTGAAGAGATAAGAGCGCAGTGTTCTGAGTTTAAAGTGATTCACAGACCTTCACTTTATTAAAGTTTTTCCAAAAGGCGATCAGAAGCCTCTCCTTCTCCTGAAGGGTCTCTTGGTTGCGTTTGAGTGGT
Source organism: Bujurquina vittata (assembly GCA_015106715.1). NCBI lineage: Eukaryota > Metazoa > Chordata > Actinopteri > Cichliformes > Cichlidae > Bujurquina > Bujurquina vittata. The sequence continues at coordinate 4,052 of VUQK01014609.1, forward strand.
GATTACACTCTCTGTTGGCAGCAGCTGAAGAGTTCACATGGAGGACACATCGTTCCTCGTCAGAGATAAGATTTCTGCTGGCTCCAAGTGTCAGAAGAGTCCTCATTTCTCTGCGTCTGAACTTGGTCGCCGAGGAACACCGGCTGCTCTTCAGTCGATAAGCAGACGCGAAGATGAGCGTGGCTTCGCTTTTCACACGGACTCCTTCTTCTTCTTCTGCTGTCCTCTGCTACACTCTGCTGCCTCACCACTGCTCCTCACTGTTTTTTTCCCCTGCATCCTGTTTTCTTCTTCTTTTCTTCTTTGCTGTTTTAGACTTGGTTACTGTTTAGACTCCATTGATTGATCAGAAACAAACAGCTCAGATTTCCCCTGAGGGTTCAAGAGTTTCTTTTGCTTTAGTCATAACCAAATTGGAAACAGTACCTTTGCTTTACATGTCAGGATCTCTTTTGTTTACTGCATTACTGCTGTGATCACAAGCACTGTGATACTGAGGAAATCAGTGTGATACTGTTTCTTTGCTGCTGTACTGTTTGATTTCCTCCTAATTTAGAAGTTTCAGCATGCTTATTTCTACTTTCTTACACTATTTAGAAAATGCATAGGTTGGACAGCATGAGGTAATACAGTGTTTAAATCAAGTAAAACATGCTGAGAGTGTTGTTATGGTTACATCAGCTGCAGAAATGTCACACTGCAACCTGAGCATGATCAATCTGCATTGGGTGCAGATGCAGGGTTTTACAATCTTTAGTAGCAGTAGCAATGAAGGCTAAGTGTGCTTAGCACTCTGGTGTTAAACTAACAGCTTTGGCCTTGACTACAGTGCGGTGATAAAGTTGATTGTAAATGTAATTTTAGTCTATACTGATTATAAAAAACAACATATTCAGGAAAAAAATTTGCACTTTCTCCTACTAAGCTCTTAGCCTGGCACTTTGGAGCTGAGCTCCTGTGGTTTCTAAGCACTTCCTCTTTCCAGTAATGCAAATTACAGTTGATAATGAAATATCTAGGAGGGAAGAAACTTCACAAACTGTCCTGTTGTGAAGTGGCATCCTGTTACAGTACCATGCTCAAATTCAGTGAGCTCTGTAGAACAACCCATTCTGTCATAAACGTTTGTGAAGGCAGACTTCACGGCTCATGTTTGAATCTATACACCTGTGGCAATAGGACTGAAAACACCTGAATTCAAAGATTAGGAGGTGTTGTCCAGTACTTTGCTCCATGATGTATGTGGCATTGCTCTTTCTCCATTGTTCCAGCTCTTGTACTGAAGCTGAGGGACAGCATGGCTAGTGCCAGAAAACCCTGACAGGACTGAGCTGGGTAATGATTGCTTCTCACTCCTCCGTGTGCTTTTTGATACGTTTGTTGGATTTTTTTTTTCCTGTCTGTCCTCGTCTTTTTTCACCTGGACAATCTTATTGCAATTGGACTGCATGGGGAACGTAACATGGTCTGAGGACTGGGAAGTCAAATATACTAACGTATAACTTTCTTCAATCGGTATATCAGAGAGTATCTGGTAGAAAATTCTCATTGAAACACATCTGACTCATCAGTAGTCTTCAAAGAGAGGATGAAGCTGGTGGGTGGTGGTGGTGGGCACCACAATTGGTGTGTGTCTGGGTGTGTACCTCGCTAGCTTTTCATCTTTGATCAAGAGCTAAATAAGGCCTCCAGCTCTGATCTAGTCCTAAACTTCTCAGCGTTTTCTGTGTGTGTGTGTGTGTGTGCATGTGTTTAGTTGCAGAGCAACATATTCAGTGTGACATGAATGTTAGCATGGGACTGAGCTTCAGTCGTATCCACACACATGCTGCTCTTGAACCCGCCACTCTCTTGGCGAGGTGCACTTAATGTGATTTGATGGGATGCACTTGATCATATTATATCTGCAGGGTGTGCGTGTGTGTGTGTGTGTGTGTGTGTGTGTGGTCTATAAATAGCTCTTCCTGCTGACTACATGCTGCTGTCAATTCATTTCTATGACAGGCACAACTGGCATTTTCCTGTTTAGAAGTGTGTTTTTCATGTTCCAAGATCGTTTGGCACATCAACTCCATTTGGCTCACAAGGTTGATACGAAGCAGCTCGGTGGTTTTTTGCATCGTAGACTCTGAGCTATAAAAAAAGCACCATCCTGATCATGACTTGCAGAAAACACTAGAATAACAGCTCAGACTTCCCGTCAGAGTGGTTCTCATCACAGTGAAGCACATTTAGACACTAGAACTGTCCTGAAATGCAGAAGCAGCAGTGTCCCTATGATGGCAATCTTCTTTGCCGGTTAAATGGCAATAATCAGAATCAATTAAACCTTTTAAATCTCATTGCAGGGAAAATAAGCCTGTGCCAGGGAATAATGAGTTTATTGATTCTTAGTATGGTGGTTTACAAATTCGCCTAATAAGGTAAAGATCCCTGGTTCGATCTTGGCAGGAGACATAAATCCCTTGGCATCCAGTGTAACAATCTGCCAAATCCAGTATGCAGAATTAGGGTGACCCACTCCCTGCACCTTTGGGTCAGAGAGTGGGTCCTTGTTATTTGTCCTGAAGGACAATTCAGATTCAGTTCACAGCCCTCTTTGAGTCAATGAGTGGGGTTCTGGGGACTCCATCGGCTGATCTCCACCTGTTGGTGAGCTGGATCAGATCAGAAGATGCTGGACGATTGACGTTGAAAACACTAAAGTCAGATCATGTAACATTCTGTTTTAACGCATCAACCATTTTTTCATTTTTTGAAACTGGGTGAAATCTTAAATAAAGTCATGCTTTTCTGAACAAAACAACCTTTGAGATAATTAACCAGATGTGATAAAGTAACTTTGCTGTTCAAAAACAAGATCATTAATCAGTGATCTTGTGATAACGTGATGCATGCTTCTGTCTTTATGTGTTATGTTTTATCTCCACCTAATGAATGTGTTGGAGTTTGCACTGTTTCAAGGAGAAAGTGTTTCACAAAACAAACTGTTTACATGATCTTACACTGTAGATATGAGTAATTACCACAAGCTACAGAACGGCACACGGCTCCTTTTGCTGAATCTTGATATCTGAGCGATTTACAGCGCCCAAGTCACATAAAGCAATCTTTCCTCTGCTAAACTGCCATCACTGGCTTTACTCAGCACTAAAGGAGGATGGATGACTGATGGGGTCAGCGCAGAGAGGGGATGGGGTTTCGAAAAAGGAACTGAGTTGGGCAGATGGATGAGTAAAGGTGAAAAAGAGTTTTTAATGGCACAGTGCAGGCCACGAGGTCTCTATCTACCTCCTCTGTCAGCTTCTCTTCCCACTGTCTGGCACCCTCCCTCCTACACCTCTGCGCTGTGTGTAACTGAAGTTGTAGATGTGGAGGTGTGCGTGTTACTCCGTTCATCAGGATGTATGGTGAAGTTGAAGGGAGAGCGAGAGACTAATTAAATCTAATCCTTCCCCTCAGAGACGGTGGAGGTCTATTCTAAGAGGAAACAGCATTATCCCGTGATAATCACATTCATGCTGGGCCTGCTGGGAGCACGTACACCGCTGTCAGTCAACACTGTGCTCCCATTCATCTTTAATAACTCCTCGCTCTCACTTCTGCACCTCTGCTTGTTCCCACAGCTATAATCTCAGCCTTTATTGGCAGGTTTTTGTCGATTTCAAGTGATGAATTTATGCGCTGAAGGGAAGAATCCCTGCTGAAGCACATAACAAAACAAAGTGTTGGAGTTCTTTGTGCATCTGGGTGTGTTTGTCATCTGGATGATATATATTTTCTTGTTTCCCAGTGGTTTGATATCAGAAAAAATGAACAGGGAGCAAACTGTTGGGTTTAAATCCGTCTTTTAATTTTGTCACGGTGTTCAGCAGCTGCAGCTGAAGAAATCCATGAAAAGATAGATTGAATTTCTGTGCTTTTAAAAACATTTTATGGAGAACTGTAAGACTTCATTTGGTAAAGCTGAATAGATGAAAAAGTCAGAGGCAAAGTAAATCTCAGTTTTGGTGAAAAGGTGCTTCACTCATCTATTGCTTTCTAACAAACAGGTTTTTTACGCTAGAGGTCGTTCCAGGCTGTGGTTTCACAGGTGCTGTACCCGCTTAATATTTCCCCACACCATAAATTAACTGTGACCCTTGGCCCCTTCGGGACTTGACTCAAAGTTCAGATCATTTTGCCTGTTATTTCAACATGTTTATCTCTTAAGCTTGGGTATACCCTGTGCAGTTTTTAGTTTGCTCTGTGTACTGTATGACCCTTAAGAAATCAGATCACGACTCTGCCATCACTCTGTGGGATGATCTGAGGGGATTTTGGTTAGTTTAGTTTGGTGAAATTCAGAGCACAGCTGTCCCATTCCCTCCAGAGAGGTTTTTTTCAGTTTAGCGTAGATGTTCCCCCAAATTAGAGCTCAGCAAGATAATTCTAACAGTGTAAAAGTAACACGTCACAGACGTCCTTTTCTGTGATCATATTAACTTTCAGTCTTACTTTAACCAGCTTTGACTGTGATTAGTCTGTGTTTACTGTAGAAACACTAATCCTCACAAATCAGCTGATCTCAGTGCCAGTCCATCAGCTGCTGGTTCAATAGAAACCTTTCAACATATCTACTGGGTGAGTTTCTTGTTGGGCATGCCATTGGCCTGGAAAATGTTTGCTTCTCATCTGCAAGTTGCTTTGCAACCCACTTCCACCGCAGACTTTTCCTGCTTTGTCTGACTCAATTAAAGTCATATCAGTTGTTGCTGAGGCCTGCTGTGTTCTGTCCTGGGTCTTGCTGGTGTCCTCATGATGCTCTGAATGTCCAAGTATGCAGGTGGAAGAGTATGAGGTCCCAGAACAGAACGGTGCTCCCAAATATAAATGACTGCAGCTGGAAATGAAAGGATTCAGGTATAATCTGGGTGCCAGTATTAAAAGTACCCCCAATAATCCTGATAAAGCAGGTTTTATTGTCTATATTATCATCCTGTGTAAACTTCCAGTTATCTTCTTCTAGTTTGTCTGATTGTGTTTTTCCTTCTTATTAGTGGTTGCAAGACAGGTGGTAGTAGCCCAGTTGGCCTTCTCTCGGGAGAGAACCAAAAAATTCTTTAATCAGTCCCAGTGTGTTCATTTTGTCACTCATTTTACATTTCAAACGTCAGATATCTGGTCTCAGAACAAAGCCGCAGTATATTTATTCAAGAGCGGAAAAGAAAACTTCACTCGTATCAGACAGAAATAGAAGTGAAGCTTTAAATGTTAAATTGTCATCTCAGGAGCCTGTCAGTCAGTTTTTAAAAACTCTGATTATTGTTGAACTTTTCAGCGTCGGACCCCTGAGCTTTATGCTCGCAGCTTTTCAAATTAGTCTTTTGTTCTTGTGGATGGCCTCTCTCCTCCACACTGCCCTCCTCTGCTTATCTGTCACTCGTCCTCCTTGTTGGTCTCTTATCTGGCTTCCTCAGTGTTTCCTTCCTTTATTGGTGAACTTCTTCACTTCACCAGATTAACTACAAGTCTGTAAGTCTGCTGGTCTCTGGTTTACATCCTTCACGTCAGCATATTTGCTTCATATGCTGGTTGTTTAAGTAAAATGTCTCTATTTTGTAATTTAGTGCCCCCTATAGGTTATTCCTCACGATTCAGATATTAATACATTTTAACTGCTGATTTAGCCGTATTAGTAGTTTTGTTTTTTCTCCTGAGGATGGCACGAAAGGAATTGTCACATGACCCCACTCACATGCTCCCATCCATTTAGGATTGCTGGTCACATGACAACCAAAAAAAAAAAAAAAGCAGCACTACGCAGCATTTAAATATGATCCAGGAAGTCCAGTTTTAAATGTTACAACTTGTGGAATTTTTACTTAGAGAAAAGGCGCAGAAGTAAAGGAAATGTATGTAATTGGGTGCCCCGACGGTTCGTGTTAATTTGCTTAATAAAAAGCCTTCCCATTCATAGCATCCTGAAACTTGTCTTAGAGACCGCTACGTCTAGCTTATTTATTGTTTACATTCATTGAGTTTGCAGGTCAACACTTAATCATCTAAAAACAGTAACTAACCCGTAACATCTTCCATCTTCACATCCAGCGTCTGGCAGCAGCAGCAGCAGCAGCAGCTAAACATTCACCAAGTTAGAAGGCGTTTACACATTGCTCTTTGAGTAGTGCTGACCACTCACTGAATGTTTTATCTTAGACCATCTTAGACTATTAGATCTACATTTTGATCTGCAGCTGTTGCAGGATCGAAGCCTCCTCTCAAAATGGAAAAACAGTAACGCAAAAGGAAATTGATAATATTGCTCGAGTCATGATGCCAGCTTGACTCTTCTGTTGCTGTATGACTAGTTGATATAGTTCAACTTACCTGTCAGGAAGTTGGGAAAAACGTTGATATGAGGGAAACTTCTGTCCTTCCTTCTGCGTTCGTCTTTCTCTTTGTGGTCAGAGGCATCCCATCAGCCTGAGGCCTTTTTTTCTTGTTATTCAATCTGTTCTGCTTTATTGAGTTTAATTATTTTCTCAATGATTAACTCACCGAGCTCAGCAGACTGTTTACACATGCATCACTGTGTGTGTGTGTGTGTGTGTGCGCGCAGTTAACCTGAGGTTTAGTAGGCGTGCTGAACTGTCACCAGCAGTTACTATAATAGATATACTGTGTTTAAAAACATATATTTAGGCTGACAGTGTGGATGACTGTATCCACTGTTTCAGTGTGAGGTTGTTTTTGCTGCAGATGGTTTGGTCCACTATATCTGGAACGTCTTATTTCATTGAAACATGTTTCTTTCTTTTTTTTTTTTTTTAATGTGAAAGTAAGCATGATATCCATCGAAAAAAAAAAATCAATAAATGTGTTGCTGATTATTTCAAATCAATAAAGGACATTGGTTCTGTGGGGTGGAAAAGGATTTTTGTGCAATTTACCTTCATGATTATTTCCAAATACTTTCTTCCCTTTCTCATCCTTTCTTCCTAATCCAATTTGTTCTCCTACCTTTCTTTGTTTTCCACACTTTTTGTCATGCCTATCCCACCACACTCTCTGCTTTGTCATCTGCATCCTCTCTCTTTTCCTCCGATAACATCATACTGTTCTTTTGGTTTTCTCCGTCACACTGTCCTCTTTCTATTTATTTCTTTTTCCTTTCTCCTTTACTCTCTCCTCCCCTTCGTTTTTGTTTCTTTTTTTAAACTCGTCACTTTCTTCACTTTCCGTCCTTTTTTCTGTCCTTTCTCATTCCTGCTGTTTCTTTTTATCCTTTATTCCTTTTCATGTCTTTTCCCCACTTTATCCTCATGTCTTGTCTTCTTGTCCTTCTCATTAGTGGGATTTATAACATGTTCATGCATGTAAGACGCCGAAGAACAAATTAAGCTCTGTAGCAGTGCCCTCCTCTCTTTTGCGATAATGTCCAGTATAATCTTTCGTTGGCCAGCCAGGGTCCTCAACTGGTCCCATAATCCTCTTTGTAATAAGACGTCAATTAAAAGCTCACGCCATAGAGCTCAGGTCCTACAGTTGAGGCTTCAGGGCTGGTGAATGTGAGCTTAGGTCAGGCTGATGGTGATAACCACTTAGTGCTGGATGTGATGCTGCTGGAGTGTGTGTTTGGCTTTTGTTGAACAGAGAGGATTTTACAATATCTGATGTTATGCAGAAATTGAATTGAAAAGATTGTGTGTATATATGTATATATATATATATATATATATATATATATATTCTTTGAGGACAATTTAAGTGTGTCATATAAGAAGATCAAAATTACATAAAAGATTCATGTTTTCTTTAAAATAACTCTTCAGCCTCTGGAGCATTATTGAACTTCATCTCTGGTGTCATCTGGCGCTCACACTGTGTGTTCCAGTTCACCCCCAAGTTTGAATGGAGTTAACGTTAAGAATCTGTGAAGTCCAATAAAGGTCTGGCTTTGTGCATGGTTGTTTTTTTTTCTGTATCAATATGATGGCACCAACCATTTTCAGTATAACTCAGATGACAAACATCCAGTTGGTCTCGATGTGATCTTGAATTGAAAATGAATTTAATCTAATGAAAATGAGTTGGGAAAAAAGCAACACTTTAATCCATTATTGATTAATAAGTCAATTCACATTTTTAAGCAAAACCTCCCACCTTTAGTTTCTCAGATTATCAAAAGGAGGATTTGTTGCTTTACTTGGATCATTTGTGTTTCAATCTTTTAAAGGAAAATTGATAACAA
>VUQK01014612.1:6041-16538 GCA_015106715.1 Bujurquina vittata
TTCCTTCTGTAACCCAGGAAAATTCCAGTTTACTATATTAATTTTAAAATTTCAAGTACACATTTGAAGTTTTTTTTTTTTTTTTACTTGTGAACAAAGAAAATAATTTTATTATATCTGTTTAGTGCATAATAGTGTTCAAAAGGTCAGTGGCAGATTCCCAAGCTTGCACTGGTCATCAGCTCCATAAATACTGGTCTCTCTCTAAAAAACAGTCCAAAACTCAAAAGATAAAATTAGCATTCATTTTAAAATGGGAGGGGCAGCACGCTGGCACTGCTGCCTCACAGCAAGATGGTCCTGGGTTTTAATCCACCTGGGCCGGGGCCTTTCTGTGTGGAGCTTGCATGTTCACGTAGATCTAGAAGTGTATGCGCGCACACGTGGCCACCATCTAATTAGCGATGCAAGACATAGATTAATCTCCTTGCATGCAAAAGAGAATAAATCAATTGCACATAATTAGCAGGGGCAAGGTTATAACTGACACAAGGTTTCATCTTAATTACAGAAGGGGCTGCATGAACACGTCTCAACTTAATCACACCTGCCATTGTTCTCTAGTAAGTGTTCACAACAACCTGATAATTTATTCTTATGGGAGCTTTTAATAACAATCATGTTTTAGTTTGCATGAAATCAATGTAGAGTTAAACATTTTAGTATGCAAGGGAAATTTTAGCCACACAGGCCACTGAAATGAACTCTGAAAATAAATTTTAGCAATGTGGTAAAAAATAAGTCTAAGTCACCAAAATTCAGAAGAAAGCAAATTCACATCTGTGAGACAGTTTCATTGTAATGGTAAATATAATACAGGGTGCACTAAAAACAAAATACAGCCAAAAAGAGCCCACAAAAATCTGTTTTAAAGTTTATATTAACATCAAAAGTATTCCTCCATGTGCCTAATACATGTGCCTAATACATGCACCTAAACAATGTGCCAGGTAGTCATTGAAGACATACAGTAATGTGCAAATATCCCCTAAGTTTTTGTAGATTCTAGTGGGAAAATTGGAAATATGTGCAACAATTTATTGAAACATGCAAACCCTAAATGGGAATATACAGTATATGAGGCAATTCTAACAAGCTTGAAAGTCAATATTTGGTATGATCACCTTTAACTTTGATCCTTCTACAGCCTGAACTCTCTGAGGCAACTTTCTTCTAATTTCCTTAAGTAGTCTTCAGGAATAGTTCTCTGGGCTTCTTGAAGGACAATCAAAGCTCTTCCTTGGAATCATAATTCAAAATTTCCCTTCCTTAAGACTGGCTTATTAACAGCCACCCCTTCCACTGAGACCATTTCTGATGAAAAATGGTCTCACCTTACATTACCATTAGCTGACATTCTGGAAACATTCTCAGGTCCTGTGTTAGATCTTTGATAGTTTTTTTTTTCCTGTTTCTAAAGGACATGACTTTCTGATAGTGTTAATCTGCTGTATAGTTTTGTTGTTGTTGTTGTTGTTGTTGTTGTTGTTGTTGTTGTTGTTGTTGTTGTTGTTAGGCATGCCACGTCTTCTTTTGCCCTCCACTTGTACAGTTTCCCCAATTTTTTAAGGACACACTGCACACCATGCTTAGATGTGCCAAGTTTTGGGGTAAAAGCTCTTTGGGAATCACCTTGTCGGTACAAAAAATACTATTGTATGCCTGTCAAACTTTGTTATCTTTGGCATTTTTCATAGATTCAACTAAAGAAATGGGAACAAATTATGTGTTTCTGTGTCAGACTGCTGGTTAAAAAAGTGCCTTAAGATACAATTTGAAATTTGAAATTTGAATTTAACCTAAACTTCATTGCAAAGTGGTCTGTTCAACACTGGTTAACGCCTTGAATTAGGTGCCTTTTTATGCTTGAATGAACGGTTATTATAGTTTTCAATTCAATTTAGTTTTAGCTCATTTTAAAACTGGGTTGTTTTCGGCTTAGTTTCCTTAAAAAAAAAAGAAAAGAAAAAGAAAAAGTTTTTAGCTGCTATTAGTTCCTGTATCAGTTTCAGATATTTTAATGTAATATTCGTGTGTTTGGGACGGATGAGAAAATCAGACTAGGTATTATAATACAAGTACACAGTTCTTTTCACTCTTTTCTGATAGTTTTAGTCAATTACATTTGAATACCTTTTATTATTATTAGTAGTAGTAGTAGTAGTAGTAGTAGTAGTAGTATGATTTCCATCAGGCTTGTGAGCCTTTATTTTGAAATCCGGAAGTGTAGGTTTTCCTGCGGTCCCGGAGCCGTTCCCGCTGTAAGCCAATCACAGTGCAGAAAAACCTTTGCCGTGTCTACGCGCGACTCTTTTCATGTTGGGACATTCACACTGTCTTCTGATTCTCCAATTTGCATTGAAGTAAGGAAAATGTGATTTTACTCGGCCTTTGATGTACCCTGCAGCTAACGCGGATCAGACACAAGAAGCTTCAGCTAGCTACACTTATGTTAGTCGGTAAAAGCGACACCGTGACGCGCTGCAGTGCCGGACAGTCACCTTATAAATCAATAAGGTAGTCTAACCTCAACATGAGTAACAGGTAACTAGCCAAAGGTAGTTAGCTTTGGTGGTTAGGATGCTCCTTGAGGGGACACAACACTGATTTAAAGAAACTCAACAGTTATACAAATGTGTAAAGTCGGAGCTCAGGTAAGAAGGCTGCATTTGGGAAGCTATTATATAATATAAACTATTATTGTGTTCAGTGGTATGTCCAAAAAAACAAAACAAAAACCTCCAAAAAAAATTGCATTTAATGTTTTGCACTGAATTGCACTGATTCAGTTGTTCTGGTTGTTTTTTCTCTAAGAAGCAATAGTCTCTTTAAACAGTTTAACACTAATTTGCACACAAATGTAGTGTTATTGTAGGGCTGTTAGACCACATTGTGTTGGAACAGTTTTGTCCAGGTTAATGTTGGTAATTTGTCCACATTAACCTGTGTTCCCCCATAGGCTTGATGGTGGTCTGGAATATAGATAAAGCAGTCTAAATTTAGATCAAGTCAGCAGGAGGCTGTTAAGAAGCTAATCTGAGATGGGTGCCGGGGGTCAGGCGAGGTTTTCATATGGTTTTATTTTGACATTTTAAAGCTGATCTATACACAGTATGCCCCTTTAAAACTCATATTTTACTTAATCCAGAGCATGTGCAAAAGAAGAATGCATTTAAAATCAGTCTGACTAATTATGCAGTCGTAGTTGGTAGCAACACACACAGATATTAGAGCAATAAGAAAAGCACACACCGCTGTGTACTAGAGGTCGGAATTACCAGATGCCTTACAGTACAGTCCTTAACTCACGATACAATATTGCAGTTGTTAACATTTTGCAATATGCTGAGTATTGCAATAACATATATTGTGATTTATCTGCTTTAACTGAAAATTACGTCCTCAAACTTTGTCAGTATCTGCTTTATCCAGTAAGATAAAGTTGTCTCACTTCAGTTATTTTTGCTGCAAAATGTGATTTTTAAGCATACTAACACTGTCACTAAAACCTGCCAGTCAGTCTGCTATTGAATGGGGTCAGTCTTGCAATTACATGCAGCCATTAACTGTGATAAATCCTTGAAAGCCACATATGTGTAGACTAAAATTAACATACTATATACCCTATGAAGCCCAATAACCTCTGATGCCTCCGACCACACATTTGTGCATCGTAATAATAATGTAATATAACCCAACTTAGATATACAGAGGCTGTGGATTAGGGGTGGTTGCTACGCCGGCTGCATCATAAAAACATGAAAAAGACTCACTTCCGTTATTAAGGTCATGTGACTTACAGTACAACCCAACAGCCAGGTACTCTTAGGGGGTCCGGGCGTAAGAAGCATAAGAACGGACGCAGTACAAAGACGCAAAACACGGCAACAGCGGAAGAGGATTTCAGGTTTCCAGAACTCTCTGAGTGCCTTTTTGTTTGTTTGTTTGTTTGGGGGGGTTTTTGCAAAAAAAAACTTTCTGCACAAACAAGTGCCTCTTTTTTGCAGAAAAAAAAGGCGCTCGGGAGTCTGAAAAGCCGCTAAATCTAGCAACATCACAAAGTTGGCAACACTGCATGACCCATGTGAACAAAATCCGCTGCATGAAGGGGTGACGTAATTACGCCATGAAAGTAGCATATCATGATATTTATTTTCTCTGGCAAGATTTTTTTACCGGTATTATCGTGAACGATATGATATGGGCCACCCCTACTGTGGATACACTCTGTCTCATGTTAATAATTTATGCTTTTGTTTATAGGAGGTGTTATGATGCTGGTGGTGCAGTTGCTGAGAGGTGCACCGAAGCATGCTGGGAACAGGTCCGCGTGCAGTGTCGTGCAGTTGATGTCTGCAGTGCGTGCCGTCAGCTCATCCTCACAAGAGTCAGCAGCTTCTCGGAAAGCGCCAGCTTCATCCTGCCCTGATAGTGACCAACCCAAAGTCCTCATCACTGGTTAGTTTTTGTGCCACATCTCTGGAGTTCCTTACACTCCTAAGGGTACTTAAGCTGATTGGTAAATCACTTCTTCTTCTCTCATTTATTCTTGTAGGAGGACTTGGACAGCTGGGGGTGGGGCTTGCTTTGTTGTTGAGGTAAGAAGCTTGATTTCAGTTGTTTAGCTGTTTCCATATGTAGCATAGTTTTTTGCAAAAAAAAAATGCTGCTTGCACCACTGGTTCATTTCCAGTGACAGTTACCTTTTCACATATATTCATATAGCACTTTACCCTGTGGACTTAAGCATTTCAGTTATCACAGTTATTGTTGGTACCCGATACTGTGAAAAATACGCCCCCACCCACCAAAAAAAATTGGAACAGTGAGGCCAATCCCTTTTATTTTTGCTGTGACTGAAAACATTTGGATTTGACAAAATAAATCAATATGAGACACTGGAACAGATAATTTTAAAATAGATTAAAGTGAATAAAACTCAATAATTAGTTGCAAATCCTTTGTTTGCAATAACTGCATCAAGCCTGTGATTCACTGACATCACTAAACTTTTGCATTCTTCTCCTGTGATGATTTTCCAGGCTTTCACTGCAGCCTCTTTCAGTATTTGTTTGTTTTGGCAGGTTACTCCCTTCAGTCTCCTCTTCAGCAGGTAAAGTGCTCCATAGGGTTTAGGTCCATCCACTTCCTGCCCCTGAGGAACTCCTTTGCAGTTTTGGCAGTGTTTTGGGTCATGATGAAGGATCTCCCAATCAGTTTGGTTACATCTTTTTTTCAAATTGACAGACAAAATGTTTCTGCGTTCATTTTGCCATCAAACATGACAGCATCAATAAAGATTATTGAGCCTGTCCCAGGAGAAGCCATGCGAGCCCAAGCCAAGACATTACCCCCACTGTGTTTCACAGATGAGCTTGTGTGTTTGGGATTGTGAGCAGATTCTTTCTTTGTCCAAACTTTGGCCTTTCCATCACCTCTGTAAAGGTGACGTTTTCAAGTGTAAGGGTTCAGGAGTTCAGGAGACAAGACCTGAGGTGAGGAGGAAGTGGATAACACAACACGACCGAACTCTGGTCAGCTAGTCTCTTTCCTTTGCATTTTCGCTTCATATCTTGAGTCTGAAGGTGCAGCCCCAAATTAAAATTTGCCTCCCTGCCACAGAAATGCCTTTAAATTCCCTGTGACCAAAAACCGGTATAATCTGCAGTGTGTGAACAGTTCCAACAGCTGTCAAAATAACATATTATGAAACTGAGCCTAAAGGGTGCCATTTTTCCCATGTAATCATGTTATTTGTACTGCAGACCTGCTCTTTTACTGCAGTTACCAGAACTGACTGTTGTAATGTTTCTTCCTCAGGAGGCGATTTGGAAAAAACAACGTGATCCTGTCTGACATCCGGAAACCCCCCAACCATATCTATAATAATGGTGTGTGTGTTCTTTTTACCTACTCTTGATGGATGGTCAATGACTTTCTATTTAGGAGGTCCGTTCTTGGACAATGCAAACCACATGTCCATAAAACTGCGCTCTTTGGGTGAAAGCTTCCACAGATGAGTGGGTCGACACATCATCTATTGTGTGCATGCGTCCTCCACAGGTCCATTCATCTTCTCTGACATTTTGGATTATAAGAACCTCAGGGAGATTGTGGTCAACAATAACATCAGCTGGCTGGTTCATTACTCGGCTGTATTGTCCGCTGTGGGCGAGAACAACGTGGCTCTGGCTAAAGAGGTCAACATCACAGGTGGACACTGATTGCAGATTCTGAAGGTAAAACACCAACGTAACACACTTATGCACAGCCTCTCTTTCTTTGTAGGTCTCCATAACATATTAGACATCGCCATCGAGCATGGGCTGCGTGTGTTTGTTCCCAGCACAATCGGTGCCTTCGGTCCGTCCTCCCCTAAAGACAAAACCCCTGATCTGTGCGTGCAGAGGCCGCGCACCATTTACGGTGTATCCAAAGTCCACGCAGAGCTCATGGGTGAGGTGAGGCACACACTGTGCAGGCTTGCAGAATACATACCTTTTTATTTCTTCTCCACACCTCTAATTGTTTTAACTCAGTTCCCCGTTCTAGAGCTCTATTCATTTTATCTCTGCTGTTTTTGAGCCTTTTCTTCCCCCTCCCTCTATCAGTACTACCACCACAGATATGGGCTGGATTTCCGCTGTCTCAGGTATCCAGGCATCATCTCAGCTGACTTTCAGCCTGGAGGAGGAACCACAGGTGAGTAGGCCTGAGATAGAAATACCCAAAGTCCTTCTGGAAACAAGTATTGCAACAGCTCTGCACAGAAACTTATGGCTCTCTTCCCTTTTTTTTTTTATAAATTTTTTCCAGATTATGCTGTCCAAATCTTTCACGCAGCTGTGAAGACTGGCCGCTTTGAGTGCAACCTGCGCAGCGACACACAGCTTCCCATGATGTACATCGGTATGTCAGACTTTATGATTTAGCAGAATTGGCAGGATTTTAACGAGCAATGCATTCCTCTCTGCGTTTATCACTTTCACTCATCTCTTCCTCGGGACGTCTCTCCTGCCCAGATGACTGTGTCAGGGCCACTCTGGAGTTCTTGGAGGCTCCGGCTGATGCGCTCATCAGCCGCACCTACAACATCAATGCCATGAGCTTCACTCCACAGGACCTCACCCATGAAATCCAGAAAGTCCTGCCTGACCTCAAGGTCACCTACAATGCGGATCCTGTCCGGCAGGCTATAGGTGAGACTGCTGGGAGACCAACGTCATAGTTTCATAATTTCAGCATCTTCACTCCTTCTCTGCTTCATTTTTTTTTTCAGCGGACGACTGGCCAAAGGCACTCGAGGACAGGGCAGCGAGACAGGACTGGGGCTGGAAGCACGAGTACGACCTTCCAGAGCTGGTGCAGGCCATGCTGACTCACGTCACCCTGGGAAACAAGCTGGCACGAGGCTTCTGAACGGTGTGTGCAGCATTTTCGTAGCAACTGGACCCGAAGCTTTATTTAAAAATTTAATGTGACATTTAGGATTTAAGAAATCTTTCAGCCTTAAGTGTTAAACTTTTTAAAAAGTTCCAAAAAGGAAGCGAGGGCCTGTTAACCATACATGGATTGATGTTTTAGATGGAAGAAATTTTTGGTGTGATCCCGGATCTTTCAGTTCTTGACAAGTTAGCCATATTTACCGTCAACGCTAGATGGGATTGGTGCACTGATCATCACTTTAGTTAAACCTGTCACAGTGACGTAAAATCGACTGCAGACGGCGTCCATAGCCACATGCAGAGAAAACACAGAAATTGTCTGCAGACCAAGTTTCCAAAAATTAGGTCCTGTCTTATTTTTTGACTGTGGACAGAAACGCACGTGATGAGCACTTGTTGAGTCTGCGAGCAGTCTGCAATGATCCATGTGATGCGTCCACTAACAGTCCGCAAATTCTCCCAGCTCAGCGACAATTGCTTCACATGCCTCTCGCATCATGAGAAAAAAGGTATTATTGGCACTCTGAGCCCATACATCAAACTCATGTAGCTGTCACCAGTTGCCAGATATTGATGGGTGATGGCAAACCTCAGCCCAGGACCCAGCAGCTTCCTGTAATTTGCGCGTTGCTTTTCAATTATGGGCTTCAGTCTTCTTGGCAGCTCACAGAATGTGGCTGGATTCATGGAGCTGATGAAGCCACTCTCATCTTCAGCATGTAGCTCCCTCATCAGCCTCCCATATTGCCCATATAAAGGTCAGCATAGCAACCATCGCCTGACCCACACGCCTCTTCTTTCTCAGTTTTCTTCTTATTAGTCGCATTCTGGCTTCATGCTGGGCAGCGAGAGGTATATGTTGCTGTGTGTGCATAAGAATGATCCCTTCAAGTATAGGCTTCAGAAAAATGGTGAGAATATGTTCTTATAGCCCGTGACCATCTGCGGTGATTTTTGCCGCGGACGAGCAGCGGATGCCTGGTTCACTCCGCCGCATTTGCAGTCAGTACATCCTGACGATCTGCCTCCATCCGCTCCACATATGTTCTGCAAGTCTCCGCCACCTGCACGCTTACGTCCACCGCCTCTCCGCTGCACGTGACACACCATCAATTCGCACGATGCGCACTATCGATTGTTTATCGATTTGTTTCACATCCTCCATGAGTTTCTGCGGATTGCTTGCAGTCGCTCGTCCACCAGCTCTGCAGGATTCTTGGCATCAGTGTGATGGAGCTTAGAAGGGAATAATTCACGTATGCATCTTATTAGTATCCATATTAAGAAATTTCAAATTCAAAGGTACACACTAGCACCTCATTCATTTTGAACGGGAGTTATGTCCGGTGATGTCGAAAAAAGGAAAGTTTAACATGCGATGGTGCGTGTCACTCTTCCCTGCAGAAACTCTTGTTAGATTAAACTTTGCAAGCTCCCATTCCGGTTGACCTCTCCAGCATACAGGGTCTGACATAAACTTTTAAGATCCTAAATAGATACCAAGAGAGTCTTAAAAGGAGGAATGAAATTGAGATTTTAACAGTATATTTGTCAAAAGGCAAAAAAAAAAGAGGCATTCCTACCAAACAGTCAACCTCATATTTTTTTTTTCTCTCTCTCTTTGTGAATCCATCCAGCATTTGTGCTTAATGTGCTGATAGACAGTGCTGGATGTTTTCAGCAAAGCACGCTGCTGAACTTTTAAGAATTAAGTTCTCTTAATGAATGTACTTTATGTATCACATCTACCAGCCTGTTGTGCTGAGCGGCTTAAAACCAGCTTAGGAAGAGCTGCGCTCCGTTTACTAGTGTGAACTGTACTCCTAAGTGCTGAAACAGTGGTGCAGGTAACTGTAGAAACAGTAACCCCACGCAGTAGTACTGCGGGGATATTTTTTGGTGCTTAAACAGTGTTTGCCTGCTGCAGTCTTCTGATCAGGAAAAGAAAACTAGCGTTGTTTTAGGCCTTAAAATACGTGCATTAAAGATGCTGCTTGATCTTTGCACTGGTGCGATTTTATTTATTTATGTATTTATACGTTTTGTTTTTTTTAACTGTATTCTGTCTAGCTAAGCTTTTATGAATGTTGAATGGATTAATGCATTTGTATTAATTTAAACAGAGCTCTTCTGTTGTGGAGCTGTGTAGAAAAAGGGAGTGGATGGCCTATTAATGTTTGTTATTTATAAGCTGTTCTTTCAGAATTATTTCTTTTTAAAATAAATAAATAAATAAATCCTTTAAAAACAAAAGTTTTTCTGACTTTTTCTTGATAACCACACAGTGCTGAAAAATGTTGCTGGTGCTGATGTACTAGAATTTCCCTCCTTAAAGTATGAAGAAGCATGTTTACAGCCTGATAAGAAATATTTTAACCTCCATTCACAAGAACTACAGCGGGTGAATTTTTATTTGTATGAGAGTACACGCAGGTACAGGCAGCTGATAGCTGTCTACTAGGCCATTGAAGGCAAGCCAAGTTACTTCAGAGTTTCCGCGGGGTAGTAAAAGGTAATAAATTAAATGAGCTCAAATTACGGCTAGTAAAAGGTGAGAAAATTGAAAATTTTTCATCACCCCTTCAATATATTTTGACTTGTTCATTGATGCATACGTTTTGTTTTAAATTCGTTTAGTGATAAAATCTGTATAAAAATATAACTACTTAGCAGTACCGGAGCTGACGTTGATAGACTCGATTGGTTCTGCTGTGCGCATGGGCGGTGCTGCAGCCGCTTAATCGGGACGCTTCTGTCATGAATCAAACGTGCAGATTTCAAACGACGTACCAGTTTTTAAATTACGTTGCTAGGCCACAATAATTTATATGCCATGCTTTTTCCTGTATATTGTCCTCACCGTCGATGCGCGTTTTGTACAGAAATAAACGGCGAAAGCGTGAGTTTCGCTAACAGGAAGTGATCAACCAATCAGAAAATTATGCGGTAACACGATGCATTTGGGTGCATTTGGCTGCTGAGGAACAGGTGTAAAGGTGGTAAAAGACAATATTACGGACAAGTTTTGGCTGTGATGTGTTATGTGATTGTA
>VUQK01014613.1:0-10926 GCA_015106715.1 Bujurquina vittata
GGGGGGAGTGTTTTATGGCTGAGTTACTCTGTATCGTGCACACAGGGAGCTGCAGCTGCACAGTTATATACTGGTGTTTGTATATTTAAGAAGTCCATTTGCATCACTTGCTGAGATCTCTGCATTAAGTGTGCGACTCTGTGGATGTAGCAGACATGTGCTGCTGCCTTTATGTGTACTGCAGTATGTCGTGTGTGTGTCCACTCTGTGTCCGGGCAGCGCTGTGTGCTGCTGGGTAATGGACATTTGTGCTGCAGCAGCACTCTGAGTGTTGCATAACAGGTTGTCCTCTGCATCATCCTGCAGGAGCTGCCCAGGATTAAATAAAGACTCGGTGCTCCTCCTCAGCATGGCAGAGCTCTCTCTGAGCGTGTGAGCAGGACGCACCTTTACTGCTTCATCGCAGCTGCTCTGACTTTGAGATCTGTTTTACAGGCAACTTAATGAGTGAAGTGTCTCAGACTGTGGTTACTTGGCGTCATGATGTGATTTATGTGTGTGAGGCAGGCTGCCACACACTCTGCCTGAGTTCCTTGTTCACCTTTAGAGGCTGATACATGTCATGAATTATTACATATTGCAGGTGGTGCTCCTGCAGTGCATGCCTTCACAGGTTGGAGTGGATGTAAGTGATTTTTAATGAGAGACCGGTTCAGAATGGCTGTCTTAAACAGGAGCATTCAGGGAGTTTTCAAATGTGGTGGCACAGCAGGGAGGGCCATTTGGAAATCAGAAAACTATATCTGAAAGAAAGCAGAAATGTTGAGAAAATATATATATATTTTTTTTAAATTTTATTTTTATGATTTTTAATTGTGGACAGACATCCTGCCTCAGAAACCTGCCAGTTTCTCCCTCCCCCCCTGTTTTTTTTTCTTTCTTTACTCCAGAGATTATGGTTGCACTTTTTCTGGAAAGCTTTCGAGTTTATGCAGCGCTCAACACATATTTTTTTAAACCCCCACTCAGGGTCAGGCTTATGCCACTGCTGCCCTAAATTAACAGCATTTAATTACCCAGATCCTCCTGCAGGCTCTTAAATTCAAATTCTATTTTTAATGCTAAGATATAATTATTGTTATCCATGAATCTCCAATTTACTGTTTTCCCAAAAAGGTGAAAATGGTAAAGGCCATTCTTATTTTTGATTAAGGTGCTAAGAAGTTAATTTCTTGCATTCCTGAATAGAAATATCAGCTTTAATGGTGGAATGTCACGCTTGATTAATTTCTGACTCCTTCCAGTGTGCCGGCTCAAATTTGAGAACAGAAACATGAATTCGGGTCATTTGCTTAATAATGAACAAAAAAGGTTTTAGTTTTAAACAGATTTTGAGAGTTTCTAAAATATTCTGTCTTGTTTTTATGACAGGAGGTCAAATCAATTTAAGCAATGAAAAAATGGCAACATTTTAGTTTACATGGTGCTGCTTTACTTTTTTTGGTATCGCATTTTGGTTACATGCAGCGGAACTGCTCTGGTGTGTGTGTGTGTGTGTGTAAATGAATTCTTTTCTCAGCTTTCAGACCGACAGTTTGACATCTCAGCTGATATTTTGCAGCTCAGCTTTTTGCTGCATTTTTCTTTTCACATAGAACCACATTTAAAATGCGCGTGCAGCCGTTTTTATTAGAAATGCATTTTTTTTCTTTTCGCCCTTTTCTCAGTCAGCAGTGGAGTGAAACGTATGAGCTGCCAGGTTTCTAATCCAGCCACTCCTTGTGAGTGGCATTTTTGCGGGTGAATGTGTGTGAGCTTTCCTCTGCCCGGACTTGTCGCTGGGATTAACACAGTAACTTTGATTGATGAGGCTGTTATCCACGAGCAGAGATTAACAGCACAACACAAACCTCTTTGAAGCTATTTACCCAGCGCCAAGCCCCAGTGACAGTTTGCCTTATAATCTAACCACAATCAGTGTTTACACTCCGGATGAATCTGGTTGGATGAAAGTGGTCGCATCTGCTCTGTCTCATGAGAAACTCGCTCCCACGGCCTTTGCAGGGCTCAGCCTCCACGAATGAACTGATGGATCTCATTAAAGGTGTGAGCATACAGCAGAAAAAGTACATTTTCTTAAATTTCCAGCTCAGTCCAATTTAAAAGGTTCACAGCATGAATAAAAGGGATGTAGCTGATGTGCATTTCATCATTTTTAAATATTCCATGAGACTTAAATGAGACAATATGCTGGGCTAGCTTTCAGGCGCTGGCGTTGATTTCTTTATTTACCTCAAACTGTAAAACTGGCAGCAGCGATTTTTCAAAAGTCTGATGTTGCTGATGGTGGTGGATCAGGTGACTTTCAGCCGCTGTAATAAGAGAAGTTGGCTTTTCCAGCAGCCAAATTCTTGGAACATTCAGACTTTACAGTGACGCTCATTAATTCACGGAAAATGAAGCCGTTCTAGCTTTGAGCTCTGCTGCAGTGCATGTTAAACAATCCTGCTAAATCTCGCTAAACAAATGAGCCCACCGATTTAAAAACAGATGCCAGTTTGCTGCTCTGGAGCACTCAGGTGTGTGTTAACACAATGTGAAGGAGGAAACCTCAGCAATGATCTCAGGACGCAACTGTTGCTGCTCATTGATCTGGGAAAACCTTTAAGGCCATTATCAAAGAATTTGAAGTCCATCATTCTACAGTGAGAAGGATCATGCCAATCTTCCCAGGAGATGAAGTCACAGCAAAAATCAGCATAAAGTCAAACCGAGCGATGCTCAGAGAAACTGCAAAAAACCCGAGCCCCATCTCAGTCTCCACAGGCGTGTTGGAGGTTAAAGTTCATACCAGCGCAGTTAGAAACAGACGTTTGGAGGAAACCAAACTCAGCGCATCAGCACAAACACCTCAGACCAGCTGTCAGCACGGAGGAGGGCGGCTGAGCATTTGGGCTCCCTGCAGTCTCAGAATCTGGACGTCCACACACACGCACACAGGATAAACTGTAAATGTTTTATTTTACTTTGAGCTTATAGACGTGACTGAGTTTCTGGCAGCTCCTAACGACAACACAGGTGTGACCCACCTGAGAGAAAGGCTGCTGCGGGGGAGTCGGAGCTGCCAGTGGAGACGCTGCTCTGAAAGAGGACCGTTCATCGTGAAACGCTCGCACATTTCCTTCACACTTCCTGTGTCAGACAGGCAGGAGTTGATTAGAAAGTCTATTTTAGTCTTAGCCGCGAGTCTTTCTGGAGCCTAAGAGATTGCATTGTGTAGTTTCCCATTTTGTTGCCGTAAAGCGAGCGAATTGAAAAGAAGCGCTGCTGTCCTCTGTGACTGAAAACTTCACACACATGCAGAAACACGTCTCACTCCCTGAAATGCTGTTTGCGTTTTTTTCCCGCTCTTTAAATTCCGACACATTAATGCTTTAATGGGGTTTGCTCTCTCGGTCTGACCTTCATCTGTGGTGAAAGTTTGTCCTCTGAGCCCTTTTCCTTGCTGTGTAAACTCCATAAATTGTGCGTTTTGGCACATTAAAATAAAAGCTGATCAGATTGATCAGCTGATCTCCATGTGCTGCTGTTCACTGAGCTGTAGCATGTGCTCCGCAGAAATGATTTCTGCATTTTATTGGAGGTCATGAGTGTGGAGGCTTTGGATGTATTTGAAGTATTTCTTTGAATATTATAAGCTGAGAGGGAACAAAGTTTGCACCTTCCTCCTCACCTTGCGTTCCTGACTCTACTTAATGTGTTCACCACAGCCATTAATCCTTTCCACAAAATGTGTCCTCCTGTATATCTGTCCTTAACGCAAACCTGCCCAACACCACCTCATCCCCTCTGTTCCTTTTCACCTGCGTGTCCACTGAAGTGTGCTCCAGTCACCAATCCGAGCAGTGCATCGGCACTCAAAACATGTCAGGCTGGCAAAATATTAACAGAGATGCACGGATCGACCGGCCGAGGATCGGATTGACAGTTTTCAGCACGATTGACCTGGTCAGCCACACACATCCAATTTACAAGTGGTCCATTTCATGTGTGAGCAACATGTGCACAGCGCTGCAGGCAAATATTCTCTCTCACACACGCACACACACACTCACAACCATGTGCTAACATGTCGTAAGCATGGAAGCTTTTAGTGAAGACACAAAGTTTGCTAAAGTAAGCTGCTGGAGGACAAACCTAATCACATCACTGAGCTGCACATGCCCAGTTTAAGAAGCTAACAAAGGCAAAGTGGCTAAAGCTGCTCAGGGCAGTCACGAGCTAGCAGCCTCGGTATGAGCAAAGGATTAAAGTTTTGAGGGAAATCATGGAGGCAAGTGAAAAGGGTACGTGATAATTTTTTTATTCTATAAACCTGCTGGCTTTTGAGTTACAATAAAGAATGGACATAACTGCTGACTGTATATAGGAGACCCTCTGGCATCAGCAATTAATTAGTCTCATTTTGAAGCCTTGACTTTAGCTTGACGGTTGTCACCTTCCTGGTTTCTGAAACTACAGAGAGGAGGTTGCAGGCTGATGGAGTTGTAATTTGCCAGTCACGAGGTAGTCCCACACTGAAGCAGTCCCTTCTTTTGGGTCCTTTTTGACTCTAATGGGACATTAATTTACTAAACAAACATGATGTTGCATTCAGGAAGACCTGAAAGTAGCGTCTGAGACCAAAAACACACCAGCAGCGTGTTTACTGAGGCAAAAAAGGCCCTTTTTTGTTATAGACTTCAGGCGTGGTTATCCAGGCACTTTCACTCTCTGTGACACGGCAGCGTGAACGGCATGAAGTCATCTTAGTGGCTTTACTGGGCCAGCTAATTGCACAATCAGCCATGTTGGATATTTTTAAAAGGGAGTTCTTGCTGCAGGGTCTCTGTGGCCCTGTCAGTGGCTACTTGGATTAAGTAGTCAGTGACATGGAAGCACGTGCACAGGTTTGTGATCCACATTAACAATTTCTTATAGGTACAAATACAGATCAGACATCAGCAGGTATTTAAATGTTTGGACTTTGGGATGCTTTGGGATGGTTGGGTGTGGGTCCACGACTCAGTTTAGATGTGATAAAACTTTGCTGTCAGACTTAATCACTGACATTTTCAGAATATATACTCAGCAGAGCTTTGCTGCCTCGTAAACCCGACCCAATCATCCAGTTCTAGCTGTTCATTGTTGATCAATGACTGTGACTCAGCCTGAACTTTTCCTGAGAATTCAAGTTTTTATTGCTTTCTCTGGGCTGTAATAAAAACTCTTCACCCACTCCCCTACCCAAGCAGAAATGCTGGAGGCTGGTACTGCCTTCTAACATGTTATACTAATATAGACCAAAAATATCAGTGCTAGTCCAAAAGCCCAGAGCTGGTGATGGATTCCCTTTAACTATTTCTGCTGAATCTCTTTCAACGGTGAGTTTTTTTTTATGGAGTAAGAATGACTTTGAAGAGTGAAATAAGTGGATTGGCAGGGCTTCCTGCATCAAAGGTTGTTTTTGCATCATCCACTGGTTGGGCAATGCAACACATATAATTAACCTGCTGCTATCAGCCAATTAAATGGCTGCCTCACTCATAATCACTCCCCTAGATATGGCTAGTATGTCCGTTCTAATCACTGATAAACCTGAGTTATGCAAGCAGTCTCTTCCATTAGTTTGACTACCCACTGGCCTGCTGCAGGATACCTGCTCAGTAGTTGTGGCACTCCTGTGCAGTCTGTGGATGCAGCTTAATAACTATAGTGTTACCTGAAATTTAGTGCCCCCACCCTCTCATCTTAATGGGGTCACTTCAGGTCCTGAAAAATGAACCAACTGTAATGTCATGTTGGCCATGTGCATCATTTATATACAGACTGTGCATGAGACGAGCCCCTTGCTGCAGGGAAGCTTTACGCTGTTCGAGAGTGACGGAATTGGTGCAGAAATCAGGGTGTGTGTGTGTGTGTGTGTGTGTGTGTGTGTGTGTGTTTCATCCTGTCCTTGTGAAACTGAACTGCAAAGTACTATTATTATGAAAAAACACCAATAGCAACCTCATGCTTGGATCAATTGGCAGGATATGCATGACTAATCTTAAACAATCACTAAGATAGGCTCTCTCATTGCCCCGTTGGAGAGTTTCCCCACTCCTCCCGTCCTCTACCTCAGATTAAATGAGCTACTTTTCCATTACTCTTATTGCCCCTTTTCCCTCCAGTCCCAAACCTTCCTCTCCATTTCCCCCCTCAGACTCCTGCAACCAATAACAAGGAGTGGGCCTAGTGCTGCTTAGCAACAGCCAACCAAGCTGGACCGGTCAGCACTGGACCCGCCTGTTTTTGAGGGAGGTGGTGGGTGGACCCTGACCAGGGTAAGGTTACCTGGCAGAAACACTCATGCAAGTTCTCTGTAAACATGGCACTGACTTTCCCCTCCCACACAAGACCTTGAGGAAGGTGTGTGTGTGTGTGTGTGTGTAGGAATGTGTCTTCCCCACTGCCAGCAGCCTGCCTCACACACGTGCACTGTTTCTTGTTACTGCAGCACTGAGCAGCGTGCCTGTGCTCCAGAACCAAAAAGGGAGGTGTATCCTTCCCTCCCTCACCCCGTCCGTCCGCTCCCTCCTCCTCTCGACCACCATCACAGCCTGCGTAGCCTTCCCTCGCCTGTTCTCTCACACACACACACACAGCAGTGACGGGACAATATACAACCATGAATATCGGGCAGCAAGAGGCGTGTGTTGTGAGGAGGAGGATCGTGTGTGTGTGTGTGTGTGTGAGGACAGATAAGTGGAGTGCGAACGAGCTGAAGGAGCTTCCATGAATTGTCTCTTTTTTTTTTTGTGCTCGATGTGTTTTTGCAGCACTGCAGGCTGAGCAGGAGCTAGAAGAGTAAGTTAAAGCTGCGGCAACAGTTCTGCTTTTAATGTGTGTGTGTGTGTTTCTGCTTTATCAGTGTGTGCAGGACATTAGGTCTTCTGGAAAGTAAATAATGTCTGCACTTTGAATTGTTGGCTGGTGCAAAACTAATGAATCATTTAACATTAACTTGCGTTGTGGTTAATCATTTCCAGCCAGCTGGCTTCATTAGTTGTCTATATTAACTTACTTTTAGAGTAAATATGTAAAATGCTTCTTATGTTAACATAAGAAGTCAGATGATGTTTTCCCCGAGTATTTACATTTCTGGCTGTAGCCCAGACACAGCAGGTTCCAGTATGTTCTAATATAACGTCTGGGGGGGGGAAACACATTTTATCCAGATAAAAAAAACGATTCCTGTGCTTCCGATTGAGAGAACGGCGAGGGGATGTCAGGGTGACACAAAAGCAGTTGTGCAGTCTTTCCTGTGCCGTCTTTGATGGTTTCCAGATGCTTTGAGATGATTGTTCATGTAACTGAATCCCTTTAAAAATGTACACACAGCTGAAGCACCGTCCTTCTAGAAGCAAGTCTCACAACTCTTCAGCCATCTTGGAACAAGTTCAGGCAGATATTTTGAATGAGGATGGAGCCATAACTTTCACTGCTCACGGGGACATTTATATCACACCTGTAGAGTCTCCAGTCAAATCTGATTTAGAAGATTTTCCAGACTTTTAGGTAAAAAATAAAGAAGCTTTTTTCTCCAAAGTTCCTTCAATGCGTTTATGATCAGATTCACATCATCACAGCTTTATTGACAACTCGTGTCTCTGGCTCCTCCCTCCACAATGCTGAACAGTGTTAATTGATGTTATGGTGCCAGGAAGCCTCTGTAAAGTTACATTTTTTTTTTTTTTTTTAAAAAAGTACACTTACCTGCTCTGTTATGACAACAGATGGAAGGTGTCTATCACATCATTAGTTGCTTCAGGTCCAGAGTAAAACTGGCTCTAATAAGTGTTGGATTATTATTGCTGGAGGATGACACGACCTGCCTGCGAGGAGCCAAGCGTCGCGGTTCCCAGCCTGCTCTGTATAAACAGAACTTCAGAAAGCGGGGCCTCATAGCAGCTGTTTGAAATATTAATGATGATTGGAAAAGCTACAGATGTGGAGGACATGAAGCAAAAATCAGTGAGATTTTTCTAGTGAGGAATGTTTGAGTCCTCCTGCGGGTTAACTTCTGTTTCAGGAATATTTGGTTCACGCAGTGAAAATACTGCGTGGGCATTTCTGACCATGTATGGACACATCGTGTGTTCTGGTTCTGTATTTTTGCCGATGGGAAACTCTTCAGTTCTCTCATACGCGCAGCTCTGTTTCCAGAACAGTCTGTCACTGGACTGGACTTTCTTTATCCGGCTTTAATGAACTGAACTGAAAACACATCGATACCAAATTTAATCAGAGACGAAGAACTTTTCAGCTTTTTGTTCCTGTAATGTGGATTTTAGTGAGGCATCCACTAATACACTAATAATGCAGCATTTCCACACTCATCAGCTGTCACGTATGCAGGTATTGATCCAGAGGTGTCGTTGTAGTGCTGCTGTCAGAGCCGGTTACATAACAGCTCGATCCACACGCTGCTGGATGACCACCGGACCAGCCGTGATTGGACTGGCAGCCAACCAACCCACAGCTCCTCACTGTCCACAAAAATTCAATCTAATGAGTCATTGTTTCCCTCCTCTGGTTATTCTCCTCCTCGACTGTAACTGTGCTTCAGCTGTTTTTAGAGACATTAGAGAACGCAGTGAAATCAACACAACATCTCGTGGTTCTGGTGTCCTTGACGTCATCTACACACACACACACACACACACACACACACACACACACACACACACACACACCCTGTCAGCATTGCAGTGTCACATTTCCTGCTGTGACTCTGCACTCAGTGTTTGAGCATTTATCTGCAACCCATTCAGTTCTGACATAAAACACACACACACAAACACACACACACACACACACACACACACACACCTCTGCAGTGACTGTAGTTGTTAGAAATCATCTCACACCCAGTCGAGCTCTTAGAGTGACTAAGCAGTCCGTTTATTTCTATGGTAACCACGACCACCGTATCATGGGTGTCCTTTACGTGTGATGCAGCCTCTTTCACGCGCCTTCATATTAGCTTCTGTGTGTGTGTGTGTGTGTGCGCGCGCTAACTAGCTTGTGTCTGCAGTGAGATCAGCTGTGTGTTTCTGTAATGTGATGCAGTGAGTGTGACGCTGCCAAGTGTTTCTATGAAGGAAAGGTGAGCCTGCTGTCTGTTAACGAGCTCCCTGATTGGCTCTGTGCCTTTCTGACACAAACAAAAGCATCAGTGTGCAGAGCCTGAGACATTAATTCACTTCATAAATTAATCAGTAGAGTTAAAACTAAATCCTGCAGATGGCTTGATTGGATTTTGCTTTATTGTCTGAAATGCTGTTTTGAATCATCTTTGGATAATTTCGTGCAGCGTCGTGGTGACGCTGAATATGAAGGCAAAGCTGTTGATTTACTTGGTCAGTCTACATTCCTGCCCTCATTCACGGCCACAAGGGTGCTGTGGGCGCTGACCAAAAGAATGACATTGAGGAGCTGAAGGGTGTCTGTGCTCAGCTCAGGTAGGGTGAAGAGCTGCTCCTTTGCAACAGAAGGAGCCGGTTTAGGTGCTTTAGGTATCCGACTGCAATGTGAAACTGCTCAGGTATCAGGTAATATAAGCAGTCTGAGACATAATTTGAGCCTTGAAACCAGACAAATCTTGGAGCTCATGTTTCGTTGGCGCTGGCTGAATGCGTCAGCCCCCCTTGTTTTCAGACGGCTTTCCATCTGGCTCAGCCCTGTCGTGTTTTTTGGTCACTCGGGATTGTGTTGTACTTCTTGCTTCTCTGAGCGGGTTTTAAGTCTGTCCAGTTACAACCTGAAGCATTTAGGTCAGTCTCAGTTAATCAGAACCAAAGGGAAAAAAAAACCCACGCTCATTTCATAACCTCTGTGCACAGGCCTGCACCTGCAGCTCCAGACTGATCTGCATTTATGCATAAATATCAGTTCATTAAGCTCCCATCTGGGATCATTATTTTATCACTTAGTTTTAAATGATTTTTCTCTTTTTATATTTATTTAAATATTTTTTACACTTAATCTCTAGGTTGGCAATTTAAAGGAGCCCAGGGTGGAAGAAAGGAACCTAATGCAAACTTACCAAAAGCTGCAGTTCCTCTGCAGTCCAGCAGAGGCACCAGCAGTTAGTTGGTCCCCACCGACTCCCATGTTAAAACCCTCCAGCAGAGATAAACATGCTGACAGCTGAAACAGAAACTGCTTTGGTCTCTGTAGCTAATTTCCCCCTTCATAACGGGGGGAGGATGTGTTTGTAACTCACCTGTTTAAATTGGATTAAGGCTTCTTTGGTCCTCTCTGACTGACAGGTGATTACTATCTTCTACATGCTGAATTACACAGGCATGCACACACATCTGAGTTGCAATGTTGGTCATCTGCAGAGATGCGGACATTAGATTACAGCGAGCAGATTAAATTGAATATGAATCTGTTAGTAATGATGATACTGATTTAATGCATTAATTGTCAAATTAGCTGTAAAATCTCGATTGGTAAGCTGCTGGCACTCACTCCGAGTCCTAACAGCTCAGCAGTAAAACTGTGACTCTGACCCCTCACCTGCTGTTGGCCTTTGTCCTGTGGCACAGCCCTGCCTAGAGATTTGTTTACTATGAGTTAAAGAACATTTCCTGGTCAAAAATGATTCCTCACAGTAGACCTGTAGGCCAAAGTGATCCCAACCAGAGTATCTGGTTAGAAACTGGGCTTCTGATGATCTCAGTTAATTCAGCTGTAAAAAGTTGTCCCAACACTGCATGTTGCTGAACAGTGCAGTTACACACTGATCTTATTAAATGCTAGTCTCAGGTTCCTTTCTGTTGTTCAGTGACAGAGGTGCAAAAAGTGGGTGTGCACTATATGCAATGCATAGGGGCGCCACACTGGGGGGGGGGGTGTTATATCTCTTGTCGGTATTTTTTGTATTTAACAGCTGTG
>VUQK01014615.1:10887-29789 GCA_015106715.1 Bujurquina vittata
TATGGCATTCAGCACGCATCCACAGGAGGGCGACAGAGCTCCTCCTGTCTACAGCTTCCTGTGACTACACACCTGCCAATCACAGCAGCTGTAAACAGGAGGAGCTCTGTCGCCCTCCTGTGGATGCGTGCTGAATGCCATATTGCACACCAAATTTTGACATTTCCCAAAGCACGCTGGATGTTTTATATGCAGTCTGTGGAGATGGAGTTAAAGCTGGAAGTTGATTCTGGACCAGAATCACTTCATAAATGTCTTAACTAGCTTGATTTCTAACAGCCAGCAGGAGGCGGCGCCTCTGTTTCCAAACAGATATCAGATTTCAGAGACGCTGAGGAGGAAACAGCCCGACTTCCTGCTTCCCTTGAGTTATGACCCGCATTAAACTTTCCTGGTGAGTTTATGGCCTCAGTTGCTAGTTTCAGGGCTTCTCATACAGCATGTTTATTTTGTAAATTATGGCCCCATTTAGTGTTGTCAGCCAATGAGAGCACAGTGTTAAAAAAACGTAAGATAGTGGAAGTGAAAAAGCTCTTTTACATGCAGTCTGTGTTCCCCACCTCCTCCTCTTATGTTACCGGTGATCAAAACTGGAAAAATAACTTTCTGACTATATTCACATCTTTAAAGAACATCAGCGACACGAGAGCGAAGAAACAGATTCATAACGACAGAGAATCAGAGGTGGATTTTTCCTTTAACTGAGGCATCGTATGTGCACGTAAACACACTCGCTTATCATAAAGTTCGTCCTCCAGCAGTTTGTCTCCAGGCAGATTTATGGCCTCTTACAGTACATCATCACTCCCGCACTGAGAGTCCACTGTCTTTGCATACGTCTGACTGGAACCAGTAAGTCCCACTGGTTTTGGCCCCACAGTCCTCTGCAGGTTCACGTTAGTGTGTAAAATGTATTTCTTTCTTTTTGGTCATGTGATTCCTTCCCGTTGGTCGGTCCTGCTTGTCAAGGCTGTGATCCCTTGTTCCTCCTCGTCTTCCTCGGGCCCGCCTTTACCTGACATCATGGAAGTAGAGGTTGGCACATATACACAGCAGCACGATGGACGCCAGCATGAAGTATATCAGATTCCTGAATTTGGGCTCCAGGTCGCCCTGCCGGTACCAGAATATCTGCAGGAGAGAGAACAGATGGTTTCTGTTAATCTGTTGGCAGGAAACAACAGTTCTCTCTGCAAAGGTTCAGGTTCAGGTGTGCTTTACCAGCACTAATGTGGATCCGCAGGTTAACAGGATGCACGCGGCGAAGAAGATGTTTAGTGGCCGAGGAGGCAACGTGGGAAACATAAAGGAACAGATAACAGTCACCTGGAAGACAAACAGACAAACGTTCATTAATAAGCAATCAAATTTTACTGCAAACTGCAATTTTGGCTTCTAATCATTCTTAAAAACAAGAACAAGACAAGTCACTTTTATTTTACAATGATGCTCTCATTTGGTCTGTCAGCACCTTTTTGTTCCAAATTCACTCTTTAGATTTCGTTACGTTTATTTTTTTCCAAGTAACGTGTAATTAAATTACAAGAAAATCCACTTTTAAAGATTTGAAAGTATATTTTCTAAAATAATTGTACAAATATTTTGGGTTGATCTGGTAACAAATTACTAATGCTCTGAGCTAATGTCATACGGGCCAGTGACGGGCGAAGCTTCAGATTGGAGAAGTAAAGCAAATTCTGAGGCGCCCTCCTCATTGTTTTAAAACAGCCACCAGGGGGCGACAGCTGCAACTGCAAAAAACACAAAACTAATTAAATAATAACCTGTTGGGTCCTACGGAGGTGCCATGTAAGCAATCTGCTCGAAAGCTTGGACAACCAGGCACAGTTAGGGTCGTAAGTTTTGTAATTCTGCATCTGCACCATCACCGCATTACTGCGTCCAAACACTTATGCAGGGTTCATCAGTTCATAACGAGTATTGTTTTCTATAGAAAACAATAACTCGTTGCCTTTCACAGAAGACAAAAGAAGCACTCCGGTCATCTTTTAGAGTGAGCTCCATCAATTTTAAAGATTTGTGCATCACTTCTGTTCAGATTTGACTCAAAATGACTTCATTTTGTTGTAATCTATCAAAAAAAAAAATGATGAAGTTGCATTGAGACAGCAGCTTTTATTCTGGTGTCACATTACTGTTATGTAAACAGTGTCGCTGGCTGCTTTCACTTCCACCCACACAGGAGAGGCTTTTTCTAGTGAAACCTCAGATGTGGTGACATTTCTTTTTTTTAGGTCTCTATAAGCGTATAAACGATATAGGCCGACACATGCTTCCTGACGGGGTACTTACTAGAACAACCACAGACGTAAATCCCCCCACCGCTGTGTTGATGATTCGATCCTGTGAGACACAAACAGGGTGAATGCTTCGCTTCTGCAGCACGCTAAAAGCAGCTAAAAGCCCTGCAGCAGTCCGAATTTGGATCTAAAACGATTCTCCAGCAACTTTTATTCTTCAAAAATAAAACATGAAAAATATGAAGTGCTTTCTTGCATGAACTTTATATCATTTCTTCTGTAGAAATAGAGACAAATGATTGGCGTCACGACACGTACCCGAGCTGAGGTTTCTCCAAACAGAGGTCTGTTGTCCAGGCCGCTGGTGCCGTACGTCCTTGTGGTGAAGTCGTCCATGACGCCGCGGCAGACACGCTCTCAGCCCCGACCGATCGCTTCTCAGCAGCGCCACCTCCTGGAAACACGGGGCCACTGCTGCCGCATGCTAGCCGGCTCCTTCTCCAGCCGCCCCCTCCCTCCGCACGCTGGGCGAAGGCCGTCAGTGTGGACGGAGCCGTGAGGACATTGTTGGAGGGTGAGCTGAACTGGTCAGGTAGGCTGCTGCTCCTGCTTCAGCTGAGTGAGAGAAAAACAAGAATTTTATCTCTGCGTTGAACCACAAATGCAAACAATATGAGGTGCCCTGATTTTAAAACCACAGAAAAACAAACAGGGTTGTGTGAAACTGTGAGTGTGTGCGGCTGTCTGACGTCTCAACACTGAAACGGAGTGAACCATTAAAGTCACTCAAAATCTGGAGTATAAAAGTTTCTCTCGCAGGAATGAGATGGTTTTCTTTCCGTGGCGGTCAGCCGCTTCCGCCTCTGATCAAAGGATACAAGAGAGAGCAGATTTCTACTGTACTTCCTTCTGCTTCACTTCCTCTTTGTTGAGAAAAGATAACAAACCACGGGCGCATCTATCTCTTGAGTTAATGGTGTAAAGAAAGAGGAAGTTCAAATCAAAACCTCGACTCAGCCTAATCTAAAGCAGCTGTGAACCAAACCGTGGAGTTATTCTACGTTTTACCAGCAGCTCAACTGAAGGAAATGCTTTTGCGGCTTTACTGGAAAATGACTTCTTTAACGATGAGTCAGTCACTGGTCCCATTTAGTTGCTGCTTTGACTACTTGTATAAATGTCGACCTCATTAAGTCAAAGTTTAACAGGATGAGAGTGACAGAAAAACCAGTGCTGTACTCCTACCCTTACAGCCCGTTAATCTTTGAATTCAATTTTATCTGTACAGTAAATCACAACAAACAGTCGCCTCAAGGCGCTTTATATTTTAGATAAAGACCCTACAATAATACAGCGAAAACCCAACAGTCAAAAAGAGCCCCTATGAGCAGCACTTGGCGACAGTGGGAAGGAAAAACTCCCTTTTAACAGGAAGAAAGCTCCAGCAGAACCAGGCTCAGGGAGGGGCAGTCATGTGCTGCGACCGGTTGGGGCTGAGGGGGGAGGACAAAGGACGCACTGTGGAAGAGACACAGACAACATCATTTACTGTGACTTTCTGCTTCGATAGTGAAACTGAACCTGGCATCAAACAGCAAACACCTGTTGCTGCACAGTCCTTATGAAAGCCAAATGTCCCCATTCATTAATATTTCATACACGACGTATTTGTTTTATAAAGAAAAGAAAGGGGAAAGCTGTGGTTCAGGCCGGCACTGCAGCCACAGCTGGAAGAAGGTCGGCTCAGAATCAGCCGTACACACTCACTCACGAATGCAGAGAAACAACACGCGTGTTCACGTGATCTGTTTGGATAAAGCACATGGATAACACAGCTTCAGGTCCTGGAGACCCCCTGAGGGGTCCTGAGGCTGCAGGAAACAACAGTTGTTGTTTTTACTTTAAATGAATGATGTAAGTACAGAGTGTAGCTGCTATTCTTTACAGTATGCTCCCTTTTGTTATAATTTGATTTATTTTATCGTGTCTGTTCTTGTTAGACTCAAGTTTATGCTTTGCAATGAGCCTTCATGACTAGGTCTCCCCCTAAAAGAGATTTTAATCTAAAGGGACGCCCTGATTAAATTAAAATAAAATACAATTTGTGAGTATGAAATAAAATGGCTATATTAGAAAATTATTTTAACTGAGAAGGAATCCAAACTAGAAGATGAGCCTGATTGTGACGCTAACAGCGACCGTGACATCGATCGGAGCATAAATGTGTTTTATTTATTACCCATTCCTCTGTACTTTGAGTGCCTGTAACTCTGAAAATATTCACAGCACGGAGGTAAAAATTTCCCATGGCTTCATTAATATACTAACGCTTTTGTACAAACACATGGAACTACAATATGCAGCTGCAGAGAGGCAGAAGGGAGTGACAACTCTGCACAGGACAGAAATGCCTCCTCTGGCAGCAGATTCACACCGTGCAGATGTGACTGCTGTTTTCACGAAGGCAGCTGCAGCCGTTTCTTCTTTTCTAGGCGAGAAGGCGGCAGTAAAGGAAATAAAACCCTCTGCAGAGCTTTCTCAGCAGAAAAGCACAACAGCTCCTTTATAGCTGAGCGTAAGCCCGGCCCGGAGCTACATTCCTCCTCAGCCTTGTGATTCACTAGGCTGCTTAAAAAGAAACCCTGAGACCAAACAGAGACGTCAGAGTGCGCTCAAAACAAAAATGATACCTCATTAAATGCTGAAGGAAGACCACAAACAAAACAAGAGCTTCAGGGGCAAAATATCAAAACCTGCTCTTTAAAGAGTATGGAGACGTGTTGGGGCCAAACAGGTCAAACTAATAATGAGAGCGCTGGCTTATCATCACAACAATAAATAAAATGTGGATATTATCTGGAAAAAACATCAACAATAAATCTAGAAACCTTCAATAAATGTACCACTTCAATCTCAGAGCATATTTAAACTTTTCTTTTTTGACTTTTAAATCTTAATATTTGTTCCCCCTCATTTTTTCCAGCAAGTTCACCAGTTTCAGCCAGAATCTGACAGATTTAATGACACATTTTTTTTTCTTCTGGTTTTAAGGAAACTTTCACACAGCGCTAGAAACAGAAACCACATTCCCACAGCTGTGCTTAGTCAAAATTAAACTGAACTTTTTATTATTACTATTTTTAGGCTGCTGTGTTTTATACCCAATATCAAAGTAAGCCATTTTTAATTTGATTCTTGTACTTAAAAATGCCATAAAGGATTCAAAGTGGCCTGCAGGACTTAATAAATGTAACAAAACAGTTTATTACTGTAATGCAAATGCAAACATATTCATAAACAGCCTGACAGGGTGGACCATGCGGTAAAAACTTTATTATTTACCTCTGAAATGTTGATAGGTCTGAGTTATCTGCTCAGAAATGGCTCTTTGACAGTGAATGTTGCTGAGGCCGGTACTGGTCAGTTAAAGGGGAGTGTAATCAGATTACAGGGACATGAAAACACAGAAAAGCTGTTTAAAAAATTACAGGAAATTACTAAAGAAAATAGACAATTATTTTTTGACTCAATATCCATTTCCAGAAATCTCAACAACCTGAAGCAGAAGCCAGCCTGTCGCGCCAAAGTCCGCACTTACACAAAAAAATTAAAAGTCTTGTAGGATCCTTAATCTGCTTTAAAATGCAGTGTGACATCCTGCTGTCAACTACCAACACCCACATTAATGTTATCTACCCTGCGGGACTCAGCTGAAAGATTATGGTGCCAGTAATCGCCCAGAAAATACATTTAACTTGACTCAAAACAGCTCGTTAGCCTTATCTGAGGGTGAGCGGCCATATAACATCACTGCGAGGAGAAAGCGCTTTAAAAGATCTCACATTTTAGCTGTCAGTACTATTAAACATGCTAAAATATGAGAACGTAAAAGGTAACCTTAAAGCTGCCTTCCCTGCTAGCTGACCTGAGATTTCCCTGTGATAAAGCAGCGCTGAGGCGGGTTACCGAAGCTAAGCTAACTCTCCAAAACAGCTGCACAAGAAGAGCCCACAATTTTACGAAAACGGGGCTCTAATTTTCCTCTGAAACATACCTGCCTCCCAGTTCCAGTGTTGACCCTGCTGGAAACACAACTTCAGAGAAATCAGGGTCACAGTTAAAGGGAATTAAAGCCCGCCAGGTCCGCTACAAGCTGTTATCAGAGACGATCTGCGGGTTGCCATTCCACTTCCTGCTGGTCCCACTGTACACAAATTGGCTGCAGTTCAGCCTGGAGCGCAGCAGGGGGCGCGCCTCGATGAATAGGCGTCAGTGGAGATAAATGACTAAAACTGTTATTTACACCCACTTCTGTTCCACAAA
Organism: Bujurquina vittata; assembly: GCA_015106715.1. Lineage (NCBI taxonomy): Eukaryota > Metazoa > Chordata > Actinopteri > Cichliformes > Cichlidae > Bujurquina > Bujurquina vittata. Next base: position 17,472 of record VUQK01014615.1, read on the forward strand.
GGTCACATTTTAGGTTAGTTTTTGCTGGTTAAGTATTAATAAAGCGTCCACATTGGAATAAAATTACACTACCTTTTAGTGTTTCTTACAGTGAAGCCGATTTTGCCCATTCTGCTGATGTTTGCGGATTGGTCCTTTAAGGATTTACGACAGCGCACGCTCGCTTGATTGCACACATATGTAGACGATAAATAGACGCGCAACAAAAAACAAAAAACAACACAAACGTTCACGTATTTATAACACGCAGTTGACTGTGATGGGTGACGCTGATGCTATAAGAACCGCTGTGACTTACAAATTCCCCACTGCTGCCGGCTTCTTGCCTTAAATCAAAATGGCGGCTGCCATAAAGTGTCTAATGGTGCTGTGATGTCCCTAAAAATCCCAGAAATGTTTTTTTTTACTACAGATTAAACGTGTAAAGAATTTAAAGCAGAACTATTTGTTCTTTCAAAAACATCTTTTATTAAAAGAATGAAGAAAATTGGGTCACGACAAAAAATTTTAACTTTTGTGCGCCGTTCATTCTGGAGCTTCTCGCGAGCGCCCTCCAAGGTGAAGCGAGCCCAAATGACGGCAGTTCTCGCCACCATTAGACGCTCTGCAGTTAAAGGGGCGCGGAATTAGTGTTGGGCCGACGGGTAGGCCAAACTCCATTCAAAAAGCAGGCAATTTAGGAGCCATTCATAACCGTCAACAGCGCCCCGTATCTGTTTTATTAATAAACAGGAGGACATTTTTGAGATACAAAACAGCCTATGAAATAGAATTCAAAAGTCGGATTTTTATCTGTTTAATTAAATAAACTTTAAAAATGCAATCGTATCACTGTGTTGTTTTTGTCAAACTTCGTCCAAAAAACAAGCAGGCATGCTATTTAAAAAATGCAGTTTTAAATTCTCCGTGTTACACTTCAGACCGAGAAATGTGTGCTTTAAAAAAACATAATGAAAATTGACGAAACTAAAAATCTTCAGATTTTGAATGAAGTTTGGTGTGAAGCTGGACCTCTGACACCCAGCAGCTTAAAGCAGGGCTGTAATGTAAGCAATGGTCGTTTACTCACCTGCTGCCTGTTCCAGGGCTGTCTGCTTGCTAATTTCTCTGGGTCATCTTTCTTTAATTACAGGTAATAAACATAAATGCCACACATCAGAGGGAGCTAAATAGAATAGAATAGAATAGAATAGAATGCCTTAATTGTCACTATACAGGATGTACAATGAGATTGGAGGGCCACGCCTGATCAGTGTCAGTTCCTAAATACAACATATAATCTAAAAAAATATACAGAAAATAAAAGTGCATTGAAATATACAAAGATACAAAAATAACTATTGGGCCTGATCTGAGAAGCAGTGGGTCGTTACATAATCTCACCCCTCATGTTGGCATCACATGAGGGGAGCGTGACCGGCCCTGAGATTAACCCCAGCAAAAGACACCCAAAGAAAGAGAAAGTCATGAGTGAATATGCATGAAATCTGCCCCAGAAAAAATGCCTGCAATGATGTCATAGAGGCATTTTCTCAGAATGCAATGTCCCTTCAAGATAATGTGACTTAGTCATTCTCTCTTTATTTTAAAACTTGACTCTAATATAAAAGCGCCTTTCCTATACATCCTACAGAGAATTATTATCTAAACCAGCAGTAAAACTGATTGTTTGATACTTAAACTGTTTTTTCCAACTGCTATCTAGCTGTCATGTAAATGAAACCCCAGTTATTTTCATATATATATCAGCTCTGATGGTCTGCAGGCGTACATTAGAAAACCGTGCGGCCAGTGCTGCATCAATAAGGCTCATTTGAAGCATAAATGAATAAATGAATTGTCCAATTAAAATGTTCCTCCTCTGTTCAAAAATAGTTTAAACCTATCCAAACTAAAAGGGAAGAACCGCCCGCTGTGACTTTAGCACCAGGGTTCAAGTCCATACAAACAGATCCTCTTTTTATTGGATTTTACTGGAATACAAACTGTAGTTCAAAAACTGCATTATTAGGTTACAATTATTTAGTACAACAGTGAAAAGATTCTGCTGGACTTGTGCTTTCAGCCTAAAAGAGTAAAAAATATATACTTTTTGTTTTAGATTTTCTCACGATGTGGCAAGAAATGTAACTGAAGCAATGGAAAATTATGTTTAATATATCATTTAATTCCTCCGGAAAATTTGGGATTTAAATAATTCCAAAAGCTCCATTTTATTTAATTCTTTTTTTTAAGTAAAAGAGTTCATACACTAATATTTAATCACACTGCACGACTCATTTATTTTATCTAATTAAATTCTGTTTTTTTATTTAGATTTTTAAATAAATTGCCACAAAAGCCAACAACTTTCAGACCACAGGCGCTCTTTGGTGAACGTTCTTCTTCTACGTTGGAGGGCAGCGGTCACAAACGTCCTCTAGATGGCGCTAAAGTAAATGCTATGTTATTGCTGAAAATAACATTATGAAAACAGACTCTGAGAGATTATATTGATGTTGAGTGAAAAACTAAAGCGTCTTAAACTCACATTAATGAAATATCGCGAGATAAGCGCTTGCTAAAGCGAGGAATATAGGAGTTTGAAAGGTGAAAGTGGGTGGCGGTATTTTCCGCTAAATGCCTAAAAAGAACTCAAGAAGAAGAGGTTCTGTGGGCGGGACAAACAAACGCCGGCGTCAGGAGGCAAATGTGTCGCATTCGCTAAATAATAAGTTTGAATAAGTTCTGGAGATTGAACAACAGCTTCGAGCTAAAGATGAGTTCCTTTGCGGGTCGAATGAAGGAGTACCCCACCATTTCTTTGGACCGCTTCGACAGGGAGAACCTGCATGCCCGGGCGTATTTCCTCTCCCACTGTCACAAAGGTGAGTCTACTGGCCTCAAAGGTAGGTGTTACAATGGTAAATGTTAGCTGTGTGGCCTCCTGATGTCAGGTGTCCTCCCTGTTTCACTGAGCAGATCACATGAAGGGGCTGAAGGGACCTCTGCTGAAGAGGAAGCTGCAGTTCAGGTGAAGATAGTTTGAGTGCCTTTAAACTGAGAGTGATGCTAAATTATGCTATTTGGTGTCAGTGTGTCTGCAGCTGCAAAACAGTAATAGAAACTAAAAGATCTCTCCTCTTACTGGTGTGTTGATTATTCAAACTGGGGAAAGATTTAGAATAGAATAGAATGCCTTTATTGTTACTATACAGGATGTACAATGAGATTGGAGGGCCACTCCTGATCAGTGCCATAAAAAGAAAGTCAAACTTCCTAAATACAAAATATAATCTAAGAAAAATATACAGAAAATAAAAGTGCATTAAAATATACAAAGAGACAATGCATAAAATATATACAGAAAATGTATTAGAAAAAAATGTAATGTATTTGGGCTCACATAGCTTCTTCTAATAATAAAAGTGAGGGAGGCTTCTTTCTGAATCATACACAAAATATTGGCTCTGAGTTTTCCTGCACTGAGAAAATGTGCTGCTCAGTTTCCACAATAATGAGAGTAATAAGCAGAACACATCTAAACAGTCTTGTACAGTTTCCATCCATCATGGGCCTGAATGTCAGGCTAATTTGGGCCTTTAATGATTTCTTTAAACTGTTCTTTTTATAGGCTGGAATAATTGCACATCACGTATTTAATGACTTCAAGAGCTGGGTGCACATGTTTGAGTTTATTTAGGATTTTCTCTAATCCACACAGGATCAGAAGTATACACACTGGCCCAAATACAGACACACATCCCCACTAATATTTGGTTAAATGTCCCTGAGCAAATTGCTCCTCGAGTAGATGCTCATCACCAAGCTTCTGGCATAACTCTGGCTGGATATTAGACCGCTCCTCTGGGCAGAATAGGTGTGTTTCATGGCACAGACCCGACTTCTAATCATAATCCACAAGTCAAGTTCAAACAGTCAAGAAATCATTAAAACCATGAAATTTATTCTAATGGTAACTTTGTTTACATACTGTGATGATTGTATGGAAACTTCTGACCACAACTGTAATTATGAGGTCCGCACACCCTTAAGCTCCTTGAAAAGTTTTATTAATCAATCCAGTAACATTTCTGGATTGATAAAACTTTTCAAGGAGCTTAAGGGTTTGCGGACCTCCTAATTTTTGATTCAGTTTCTTTGGATCCAGCACCCCGTTTATTTATTCTTTTTGGATGTGCGTGTTTGCTCTTTAACACAACTGTAATTATGACATAAAATTTGCAAAAAATTTGGAAATGAAAAATTGTGTATTTAATTATGAAATAAAAGAGTAAAAAGATCAAAATAATGAAACAGACCATTTCAAAAAGTTTAAATATTCATGAACTCGGTTTTGAAATTAGAAGTAAAAATTATGAAGTACAAGGTGAAAAAAATTATCTGGAAAATTATTTTCCTTTTAGATTTAGAAAAATGTAACTTCATGAAAGACAAATTTAAAATGTGAGATTGAAAAGTAAAAATGTAAAATATACTGTATGAAAATTAAAAAAAGTTCTCATTTGTAATTGTGAGCTAAAATTTCAATAATAGGATTTAAAGTCCAAATTAGGTTTACTTAAAGTTCTGCAGAGTTTCTAAAACTGGAAGTCAGCTATGGGATAAAAAGTGAAAGAATGAATCTGAAAATGTATTTAAATATTTTGAGAGTGAAACCAAAATTTGCTGAATTAGAATTATAAAATTACGATATGAAAAGTTGTCTGGAAAAATTTTGTATTACAAATTAAATCATAAATCCAAATCAAAAAATGTTAAAAATTTTAAATGAAGATTAGACAAAGTGTAAGAATTAAAGTTTGAATTCATTAAGTCAAAGTTATGAAATTTAAAGACTTGAGTCATAGTTTAGATTCTTTTCAGAATTTAGGTGCAGAATCAGAATCATGACCTTTCTGTGCTGATTTAAATATAAAAGACTTTTTTTTTAAAAACTTACTGTGAAGCTTTTAATGACTTAAGTTTCTCACAGATGCTGCAAGCAGCATTTAAAGTTCAGCCACATGTTGTGAGCTTCATGAGCAGAAAGCAGGCCCATCATTGGCCAGAAAGATGAATTTTTCTTGCTCTCAAATGTGTAAATTGCTTCTCAAATCCTGAAATGAAAACTTTTTGATGAGCCGTAACTCTGTTTGTTGTTTTCAGTCGTACCGTCAGGCTTTACTGCTCCTTCGTGACCAAAGAGCTGCTGCTGAACAATCCCAAGTACGCTTTCTGGGAGGAATACATCGTGAGTGCATCTCCCTGCTGCCCTCACATTCTAAATCTTCTATTTAACGGTTGAGTGATCTGAGTTCTCCCGATCAATGATCTGTTCAGGTTCCTCTTGAGCTGGAAAGCCCGACTCAGATTTCTCTCGTGGACGAAGCATCAGGAGAGGTATTCAGTTCGAGTCAGTCTCGACTGTTGAACTAATAAACGGTGGAGAACGTTGTTTTTAATCCTGTTCTCTGCGGGACAGAAAGAAGACGTTGTGGTGACGCTGCTTCCTGCAGGCCACTGTCCCGGCTCTGTCATGTGAGTTAAATCTTTCCTAAGCGCTCCTTGATTTTCCAAAAGTCAGCAGAAAGCCACCAACATCTGTATGGTTAAAGTATTTGACTCTTCCCATAGACCAGCTGTTCCCAAACTTTAAACATCACCCAAACCTTCAGTCACAGCTTCACCTTTACCTTCAGTGGAAAATGTATTTTCTTTGTGTTTTCATTGATTATTCTAATGCTGGGGCTCATTCTCCGTCACTAATGATGAGGTAAAAGACGACTTTAGGATCAAACAGAACCCCAGGGTTACACCAGGAGCACTCAATAATGTCCACCATTTAATTACTGTAGAAGGGGAACACGGTGGAAAAGGAAAAAGAGGAATTCTGGATAATAAAGCTGTTTTTAGTTTAGTGTCACTGCAAACAAAATCAGTCAAATCGGCTAAAACGTCCCACCGTCATCAGTGGTTCGTGTATTTTGCAGGTTCCTGTTTGAGGGTTCCCGGGGAAACGTGCTGTATACGGGAGACTTCAGGCTGCCTGTCGGAGACGCATCCAGGATGGAGCATCTGCACTCCGGCAGCAGGTCGGTCACCGAGCATCATCATCATCATCTGTCGTCTTTGAGCTGCTTTCATCCAGACGCTGCGTCTGGAACACGTTTTCTGTCCTCTTGAATCAGGACCAGACGACTTACATACGCATCAAATGTGGGTTTAGTTTGTTTTGAGTGTTTCGGCTCTCACGCCTGCGCACCGTCCTCCGCAGGGTCAAAGACATTCACAGCATCTACCTGGACTCCACCTTCTACGACCCGCGCTTCTATCAGATACCAGATCGGGTACGTGCTCGTTTTCAGTCAGATTTACTCTCTGTGACTCTCCCGTGATATTAGGATTATTTACAATTTAAAGACAAAGACAGATGCCAGTTTATTAGGTACACCTGGCTCAAAGTACTGCAGTTTCAAAAATCATTCATCAGTGATTGATGTGCTTTACAGGAGGTCTGTTTGACCGGCATCTCCGAGCTGGTTGGAAAGTGGATCAGTCAGAGTCCTCATCACGTCGTGTGGCTCAACTGTAAAGCTGCGTATGGATACGAGTACCTGTTCATCAACCTGGGAGACGAGTTCCACACACAGGTGACACACACGCACACTTTTTAAAACATATCAGTGTAGTTCAGTGAGAGGATTTCTCTTAGGATCAGCCTCATGGGGAGAAATAGGAATCCATCTTTTTGCATTTATCTGAAGTCGGGTCGTGGTGGGAACAGGTTGAGCCAGGAATTTCTGGCTTCCCCAGCAACTCGTTCCAGCTCCTCCTGGGGAATCCCAGACTAGACAATATATACATATAATCTGTTCAGCCGATCTTGGGTCTACTGCCTGAAAGGACGTCCAAAGGGTCAAAGCTTGGTCTCAAACTAGCAGCAGCTCTGCTCTGAGCTTCCTCCGGGTCTCTGAGCCCAGACACACTAATGAAACTCACTGCTGTAGCTGAGGATTTCTGACATGGATCGGCCTTCCAGCTCAGCGCTTCAGTACACCGCCCACATCCCTGCTGCACTCATGACCCCTTACTTCCTCTGGTTTATTACGGGTTCCCGAACAGGCCTGCTGTTACCTGGAGACCTGCAGGGATCGTTTTGCTCTGTGTGACCTAAATCACATGTGAAGCTGCTGTACCTGTGAAATAAAATTACCTACCATATTTAGCAAAAATGTAGAGGCACCATGCTGTGATTTGCTTTTCTTATGGCACCCTCTTTCCTCAATAAGCGCTACGGAAGCTAAGTTGGCAGTTTATTAATGAAAGTATAAAGGGATTTTGGGTGTAACTTCAAATTGGTTTGTGTCACTACACTGCATGGAGGCAAAGTCAGAAATGACTTCAGACTCCAAAAGAGGATAAATGGCATCATTCAGTAAGGAAATTTATGTCGTCTTGCATCTTTAAATGTCATTAAATTTCCTCCTCTGATTATGTTCTTGTGATCTCAAGACTTCCTTTCCTAACCCAACAAAGTCAAGCTTGAACCCACGCTTGTTTAAAAGAAAGAGAGTGTGAGGTGAAGCAGCATTTTCTGAATACAAAAGGAGAGGGTACTCTGGAAAAGCAGCCACAGAAGAACAGGAGTGGAAACATTGACAACAATCATCATTTATTAGCACGTGCAATATGATAATTTTTCCTATAAATGTTACTTCAGATACATTTCTGTATGAGGACAAGTCAAATCTATTTTTTTTCCCCCCTGCAGATCCACGTCAACAGCCTGGCGATGTTCAAGAAGATGCCGGAGATCCTGAGCTACGTGACGACCGACCGCAGGACTCAGATACACGCCTGTCGACACCCAAAGGTCCAATTTCAGTCTCACACACACGGGCTGGTGTTTCCTTTAATTCAGAGGTTCAGAGTCTTTTTCCTGAACCTTGAATTTCTCGTCCCTAAAAAGTGCCACGTAGGGTTTGTTAAAGGTAGTTTCCCACTTTGAATACAATACTCATACCTTGGCCTTCCTTACCCCTTTGTCCAGATGTGAAGTGTCTCTCCTTTTTAAAAAATCTGATCTGTGATGTTTGTAGGACGATGAGTTTTTCCAAGGAAACAGGCTGCCGTGTGGATGCACAGCTGCTGACGGGACGCCTCTTCGCATCATCAGCATCAAACCGTCAACCATGTGGTTTGGAGAACGAACCAAGAAAACCAACGTAATAATAAAGTGAGAGAAGCTTCAGAGTCCCTCGTTATGGGTGAAGTTTGGTTTTTGTGTTCTAATAGTGTCGTTTTTATGTGTTTATGCAGAACAGGAGGCAGTTCATACCGAGCCTGCTTCAGCTTCCACTCCTCCTACTCTGAGGTAAAGGCAAACTCAGTACACCACTTTACTAAAAGCTCCTGATCAGAGTAGAGCAGGAACATGTAAATGTCTAGTTGTTGCGCACGTCCTTCATATTTTCCTTCATCAGATATGCAGAAACCGCAGGAAACATCTGTGATACTGGAAACTTTCTGCTTTCCATTTGTCGCCTTCATTGCACGCAGCTAAATTACGTGAGGAAGATTTATCCTTTTTAAAAGAATTATTCTTAATTCCAAAACAGTGGAAAGGAACAATGAGGAGAAGTAAAACAGATAAAGTATGCACAAGACGTGGCCTTCAGCGTGTTAACAGGAGTGACTTTATTAATTAACCAACATCCACATATGTTTGATAATCATCTCTGCTCTTTGTATCATGGAGCTTCTCCCTCCTGCAGCAGGTAATAGTGACTTTTTTAAGATGAAATACTCAGTAAAGCTTTGGTCAGAAGCTTCCATCCACTCATCATGGGCACAAATATCAGGGTAATTTTGGGCTTTTAATGATTAAAACGTTGCTATTTTCAGATTAAGGACTTCCTGTCGTACCTCCAGCCGGTGAACATCTACCCCAGCGTTATTCCCATCGGTCGAACACTGACTGAGGTCACACAGATGTGAGTTAACTTTATAAAAAATAGATTTGATTTTAGAGACATTTAAAGTAACTTGGTCTTTTAATAGGATAATTTTACACAATTTTACTGTCGCCTTTCAGTGAAAAACAGAAGCTGACACAGTTTATATAAGCACAAAAAGCAGTTTGATACCATGCTGTCTCTGCATGTTTGTTCAGGTTGAAGCTGATGTGCAGGAAGCAGTCTGATGAGGCAGCGTTCATTTACAAACCTCTGGGAGTCCTCAAACGCAACAGGGAGCACCGACCTACTTACGGTAACACAAACACGCTCATAATGACAGGTGCTCTCCACAACAACACGCGGGCCTGCCTCTGCGCTTGTTTACAGATCAGTTTGTGCCTCTCGAGCGTTGCCCTTCATTCAGCTCACAGAGCCGAGCGTCTGGTTTTTCAGAAAAAAAACGGTCCAAACAACAAGCGGAAATGTTCTGCGGTGCAAAGCTAAACGAGCTAGAAAAATGGAGCTGATTCAGAGGACAGTTAAAACGAGCCACTAATGCATGTTTGTGTGTGTGCAGATTGGGAGAGTGATGATGATGATGAGCTGTTTGACGGGCTCGATCTGGGACCAGTGAGAAAGAAGATGGGACTAGAAAAAGGTAACAAGGTGTCCAGCTACACCTGCCAAAGTCTTAATGAATCCACTCTGGTTTATATTCCTGCTGTGCCATCTTACATTTAATACAGTTTTAAACTCCTGCAAAAATCTGAGCGACTTGTATTTAGGAATACAGTGGCTCAGAAAAATTAAGGGAGCACTTCACTGTAGAACCATCAGGTTCCAACTTCCTTTAGTGGGACCTGTGCTCAGAGCCCAGCACAGTTTGCCGCCTCAGACGGGCCACGCTGGATTTGCCATCTGTGAAGAGGACGGAGGTGCCAGTGGTGGACCTGCCAGTTCTGGTGTTCCCCGGTGAATGCTGAATGAGCTGTGCGGTGCTGGGGTGTTAGCACCGGTCCAACTAAACGTAGTCGGGCCATCATGCCACAATCAGGGAGTCTGGTTCTTGGTCAGAAACATGCACACGATTAGCTGCTGGAGTTCATTTTGTAGGGCTCTGGTAGTGTTCCTCCTCACACAGAGGGCCCTGTCCAGCTCTCCTCATGTAACAGCACCTCTCCTGGTATCTTCTGTGCCACCCTGGAGGAGCTGGACCACCTGTCAAGCCTGAATGGGCTACCAGCAGTGGTGAGGACACCACGGAGACCCAGCGGGGTTTCTGGTGTACGACAGGTTTAATGTCTTCAGAGGTGCCGCGTGTTTCAGCGCCAGTGTTTCACATGAGGAAGTGATGCTCTACACTGCAGTATTTTATTGCCCTTATTGCTTTGAATTGACCTGAGTACTCCACCGTTATGGTTTGCTTAATTGTGACTTTTGTTTTTAGAGAAAACTCCTGAAACGACAGCGCCCCCTGTGTGTGTGGAAGAGTCTTTACCGCTGACCATCACCAACACCCAGGCTGCTGGGCATAATTTTGTCGACTGCACCGAGTCCAACGGCGAAGAGGATGATGATGATGATGAGGTATCTGAAGAGGGAAAGGGAGACGTAAACGTGATGGAGGAGGGAGACCGCAAACAGCCGGAGAATGTTTCCTCTCAGGCTCCGAAATGGGAGGATTTCTTCACCACGGAGACTCTGACTGACAGCCAGAACAGCCTCAAGAGCCAATCACAGTCCTGCTGCTCCGAGATGACGGGCTCGCAGACGCCTGAACTCTTTAGTGATGAAGAAGCAGCCCCTGATGGCTTCAGCCTGACGCTGTCCGCCTCTCTGTCTAATCATTCCTCACAGAACATGGACTCGTATTTACCCGACACCCTGATCCTCCAACCGGTGCAAGGCAGACAGGAACAAGGAGACGCAAGGACCAGCGAGACCCAGAAGGAGGAGGTTGATGTGATCATCCAATCAGAGCCAGAGGAGCGGTCAGAGTCTCAGCTGTCGTCAGACTTCGATATTCCCTGCACGCCGGAGTCGAAGGCGCCGCGGCCCGATGAGCTGTCCCAGCTGTACAGGAAGCTGGCTTCAGGAGAGGACGTCAGGGCTCTGGATTATCGGAAAGAACATTAGAGGGACATTTAAGAGTTAAAGCCTTAAAATCAGCAGGACTGCACACTCACACTGAGCTTTAGGAATGCAGTCGCCTCTATCAAACTTTACATGGTATAGCAGTGAACGCCCCTCTTTAGGATCCCTGATACCACACTGGTACAGGAAGGGGGGGGGGGTCGGTGTGCACACAGTCAAGAAGCACCATCCACCCTCCATAATGCACACTGTGTGACCCAAACAGCTCTTTCACCTACAGCAATACATCACCTAGCTCATAATTAGGGACCACAAATGGACAAATGCTTAACTTTATATTCTTCAGGCCTGCAGTTCTAACTTGTTGAGTTTGTGCGTGAAAGAGCTCATCTTTCACTGACAGATGCAGCTCAGGTGGGATCTAAAATGACTCGCACGGTTTCTGGCCCGTAAGCTGTCACATTCCTCCTGTAGACTGAAGCGAGAACCTCCTCCAGCTTCAGCGTGACCTCCAAACCTCACACACCTCAGTTTGTTAAACCACACACACACTCGTTCCTGCACACTTTAAGCTGATTGGTGGATTATTGCACCTGTGCAGGTCACAGCTGACGCTCGTTCCCGCTCTGCTGGCAGTTTGTGGTTTGTTCTGCTTTTCTTTGTCAAACTGCCGACAGCAGACATGTCAAAAACAAATCATTTTTTCCTGCTCTGCTCTCGAAGGGGACGGTCGCATCTATCTCTCTCTCCCGCCCTGACCTTTTTTTTCCCTGCTTGCTGCGCTGCTGAAGAGCCTCACTTACACACTGACGAAACAAGAAACAAGAATAAAATCAAGCTATGGCGAGCTGGGCCCTCAACACCATTGATCGCATTTTCTCCACTATGAGAACGGGAAGAGGGGAACTGCCCTAGTGGAACTGACCCGGTCGGCTGTGTCATCGACTCATGGACTTCCTGGAGACCTGTGTGTCTTGCGGGACTTTCAGTTGAGGATGTAGAAGACGTCTACATATTCGGATTTGTGGTAACGGGTGCTCTCCTATCTGGCCTGATACCTGCTTTACCGGGAAATCAAGAAAATCTGGATTGCAGCTCGTCACCTGCCGAGAATGCAAGTCCACTTGGATGGGCTTTGTAGATCTGTACAGACTCTGACTCAAAACCTGGGGCTTGGAAAAAAACAAGCAGCCTGTCCCAAAACAACACCTGCATTATCAGAATTCGGCTCCTCCAGCCGGCCTTGAGGCTGGCAATCTTCATCTCTCCGGGTCAGCGTGTACTG
>VUQK01014627.1:8577-31077 GCA_015106715.1 Bujurquina vittata
CTGTACAGCGGATAGGGGTTTTATGACCCTTCTATCTGGATAGTGGAGGGAAGAGAAGTTTCACCTGCTTTACCTGCACAGTGTTTTGGACCCTTGCAAAGACTTTCTATGCATCATGTGAAAGTCTTCTTCGGGGCCAGATGCAAATGCACCATCAGGGATGCAGCTGATCGCGTCTGCTGGATTTGGGCTCAGCTAAGTGGGCGTTTTCGCTGTGATTGTTGCTTCATTTTAATGCAATAATGTCTGCAGACCAACCAAGAGGTTTGTGCTGCAGTTCAGGTGAATTAAACTCCATTATTTTATTAGTCTGTTAAAGCATTAACACATCACCCTTCTGGCTGTAAAAATAAACAGAAAGATGTGCCAGAAAAAATGCTGATGACGAGGCTCCCAAATGTGGCTTGTGAGCTCATCTTAGATCTTAGGCATCTAAGATGAACTTAGATGCCTAAGTTCATCTTTTATATACAGTTTATACTTCACACCTTATTTAAGGAGCACACCTCCTTTCATTCACCATCTTCAGCTTCACAGCAGTTCTGCTGGGAGGAGTTTTTTACTGTAGAAAGTTATTTAATCATCTTTAGAGTCTAAAGGTGAATCTTTATTTCTGAGCAGTCCCCACGTGTCTTTCCTCCAGCTCACATTCACGCGTGTAATTCAGCTCAAGCTGCTAAACTTTAGCTCTAAACTAATAAACCCAGGATTTTAAAAACCCTCCGGTGCACTAACTCTGCAGCAGACATCTTTCATGAAGTGCATTTTTACTTCCATACATAAAATTAGTGTTCATGGTTGCACGGCAGGGGCTCCACACGGTCACAAAAATGGAAATGAGGAAGCAAAGCCGTCCTTGGTTCAGAGATAAATAATTTTTATTTTTGGTGTTCGTCACAAACAATTCACAGTCAGTGCCTCAGCAACAGGAAACCTCCGTGAGCTGTGCTGCAATAAACATGCTATAAAAATATGAATGTGGACATTAAAGATCTGAACCGGGGAGCAGCGAGATCAGCAGAGCTTTCTCATGCGACTAACTGGCTGCTCAAACGGCATGAATATTATGTGAAAACATGAAATGACGTCTGCAAAGCGAAGCTGTAAAAGGTGCTGTCAGCAGTCCCGGTGCCGGATGCACACAGATGTGCTCTGCGTCTCACATTGAGTGATGAAGTCGCCCTCAGCTCTTTCCTGGTGCCGCAGAGGCCGAGCTGCACACAGTCGGCTTCCTCAGCTCGATTTTCATCGCCTGGCTCTCGGCCCGGGACTCTAACCTCGTCACCGTGGACACACCCAGAACCGCTTTGCCACTTGGTTTCAAACCTTTTGACACGGGGATCCGGGTGGCGGCGCTGCGACTGGACTGCACATCTGCACTGGGCTGAGGGGGGGGAAAAAAAACAAAAAACAGTATCAGACACAGAAAATCATCCTTGAATCGTTTTATTGAACCTCATCATTGATTTCACTGTTAGGCCGAAGGAGGGACGTGAAGAAGAATGTGAGCTCCCCAGTAAGCATGGTTTTGGTTAGCCCTGATCCACGATCAGTGGACTGAGTGATGACGGATCGTTTGAGGGAAAATTTTATTCATTTTAAAAAACCCTCCACCTGGTGGCTGCAGCAAAAAGCCACTGGAAACTGTCAGTACTCTATATTTTCTACTGCTTTGCAATAACTTTACCATTTCTGCAAGAAAAAAACATTATATTACATCATGTAGTGAACTGCAGCCGGTGCTGAACTGGAGAAATTAACCCTCAACTACAAAAAACTGCAGTTCCACTACTGGCCACTTGAGGCTGACTCCGACAGTGAGTCGATTCCCATAGACTCCCATGTTAAAGTGTCCAATTTCACAGCAGAAATAAACATGTTAAAAGGCCTTTTTTTCTGGTCTGTGTCGCTTCCGCCTTCATATCTAAAAACTAACGTGCCCGTTTAAGTTTAAGGTGGTTTAGGGTTAAGCATATTTAAAGGGGCAGCTGCCCAGAGTGAAACGTGCTGTTTATGTCTGGCTGCACTCAAACACGCTAAAGAAGACAGATGATTAGTTTTTAGTACATTTTCTCACAGGCCACAGTACTAGAAAGCCACCATATTGCTGAGGAGAGCGTCGCCTCTTAATGCACAAAAGTCTAACGAGACAAACGGGCGGTCCAAATCTAAATCTTCAGAAGCCTAACCAGCGCTGATAGCAGCAGTTTTATAACAAACCGTTTAAATGAATATTATGCAACTATAAGGTGTAAAGACTGCGGTACAGCAGAGGGCGCACGACGTGGCCATCGCTGCTGTTCATTCCCAGCTCCACATTTTTCACTTTTGATTCCCAGTTTAAAATTTTATCCATGACATCATTGAGAGGAGCAGTCCGAAGCCTGAGCTTATGTCTCACGGGGCTTACCTGCACATAGACGGACCTCATTAATTAAAGACTTTAATCAATATGAGCAGCACGACTCTTTGTCCTATTTTATATTTGTGCCTCGGCTGTGTGGGCGTACTGTTTTCTTGCTGATTGTTTATTGTATAGATCCACATTCAGAAGTGTGTTCATATCTTTTCACATCCCCGATGATGATTAAGAGTTCAACCTGAATGTCCATAAATCATAAATGTCAGGACAGTTTTAACTGGCTTCACCAAATCAGTGCTTACTGGACCTTTACACAGCGGTTTGTTGCGGTTAACTGGGAGTGAATTTGGTGCACATTAACTCACACCAGGACCTCAAACAAGGTGGTTTCATATATTTTAAGTGCTGAGAAGTCAAAGCCTTCAGTGCTCAGGAGCTGATTTCATTTAGTTAAAAAGAAAAGTGGATTTGTCAGTGTGTAATTTGTGTTCGTCTCTCAGGTGTTTGTGCAGCTCTTGGTAAGTCATTCCAGGGTTAGGTCAGATTATGGGTTTATAAAGTCACCATTTAATACCTGCACAGAGTGCTATCTAGGAAGCACACAGCACCTGATTTCATTCGGAAACATTTCAGAAGCAACTGAAACGTAAGAGATCAGACACATTTCAGACACTGTTGCAAACAAAGGGCAAGATATTCGAGCCTCTGGGTCTGTACTCAGGGAGAGAGGCAGATGGAGGTCGTTAGAGTTAATGATCTCACCACTGACTGCGTCGGCCTGGAGGCGGCTGAGGTGACGGGAGTGATTGTTATGCTGCTCGTCATTTTGCTATGAGTGGTTTTCCCCAGCAGTGTTTGGCGTGGCGAGCGGAGAACGGTTCCCGTTGGGGTTTCTTTGCTTTCTGAACTCGGCCCAGTTGGCCTGAGTGTCAGCACAGGACCGCCACACGCCTCAGATGTCCTTTTAAACTGTGGACCCAGGTGGATGTGGATCTTGTTGTCCTCCGTCGTGATGATGTTGCCGTTGTACTTCCTGACAGGTGCGGGTCCGGCCTGCTTCTCCGGGGTCACCTTGATTACTGTGCGGCCTGCGGAAATTTCGTGGGGCTCAGATGATGCGCACGCTTCAGCCACAGGTGTGGTGCTGACCGTGATGATGGACACTGGCGACTGATGGCTGCTCCCGCCGCTCCTGTCTGGGCTCTTTGCTTTGGAGATGGTGGTGATTGTGACCGGAGATTTGGCTCGATTGAGGCCTTCCATCCCATCATAGGCTTTAGTCTTTGAGGTCACGGTTGTGGGTTTAGGGACAATCGTGATGCGGGGTTTCTGAAGGCCGAGAGTCGGGATGATGGCGGTGCTGGAGAAGAAATCTTCAGCTCGAGGGCTGGTGATCTCCAAGGTGGCAGTGCTGTTCTCATGATCTGGCGTCACTCGAATATGCAGTGGCTGGCCGGGCTTTTGGGACATGGTTGCCTCAGCTGGATGGAGCAGAGAGACCCCGTTGGTCTTTTCAGGAGTGGTCTGAGTGAGTGTGATGGCCTCCTTCTTTCTCATCCAGGGTATCCAAGACTTTTTTGCCCCAAGTTCTGCTGAAGCCGGAGGGTATCGTTCAAGAACTGTTGGCTTCTTGAGACTGTGCTGCCTGAGGTTGCTCATTAAGTGGTTCTCCTCAAGGACGGATTTCCGGATGAAGCCCGCTGCCGTCTCGTCCTCTGCGGGCTCGGTGGCCATCACGTCTGTCTGGACTGCTGTGGAGGTAACAGGGACATCCACCATCCTCCTGCCATTCATGCTGGGCCTCAAGGCGCGACTGTAGCGCTTGGAGGCTTCAAGCTCCTTGGCAAGGTTCTCCACTTCGTGGCTCATGCTCTTATTCTTTTCTTCCTCCTCCACAAACCTCCGCTGGAGGATAGAGAAGTCCACTTGCAGCTGGGAGAGCTGGTCCTCTTTGTTCATCAGCTCGTGGATTTTTTCCTTCAGAGCCTGGACATCTGCCTGCAGATTTTTGGTTTTGGCTTCTTCCATCTTGCAGCGAATTCTCAGCTCAGCCTCCGGAATCATGACTTCACCTTTCTCTATGGCTTTGTTTCGGGCAATCTGACTTTTCATCTCTTCCAGCAGCTTTGAGAGGGCGTTTGCCTTATCCTGCTCCGTCCTGAATTTCTTCTCCAGTAGATCATACTCATCCTCAGTTTTCATCAAATCTCCCTCGACCACCTCCAGATGTTTGAGCCTGCTCTTTAGTCTTTCGATTTCGAGCGCGAGCTCTTTTACTTTGTTATCTTCTTCAGGATTTTGGTTGTTTTCCCTGTTGGCCCACTTTCTCTGCATTTCCCTCTCCGTCTCCTCAAGTCTGTCCATCATTCCACTCAGCTTGTTATTCAGCTCCCTGCACTTTTCCTCCTCACCTGTGAGTTTACTCTTAAACTCATCTCGCTCCTTAGTAAGCGCTGTCACTTGGATCTCCATTTCTGATTTGAATTTGAGAACTTTTTTGCTCTCCTCGATCAGCTTCTCTGTAACTTCTGTCACCTTTCCCTGCTCCGCTTTGAGCATCTTACTTAAATCATCACTTTTCTGTTCTTCCTGCTTGAGTCTTTCGGCCATGTTTTTGCGTTCGTCGACGAGTATGACCGTGAAGGACTTCAGCTTCATGAGCTCGTCTTTGAGGACCATTTCTGCTTTTTCAAACTTGGACTCCGAGGACTCTAGTTCCTTCATCCGGGTTTTCACCGTCTCCAGCTCAGCGGCCAAATCCTTTACAACACATCTTTCTTTTTCCAGGTTTGTGTGAAGCTGTGAGCACTCTGTTTTGCTCCTGTTAAACACTGCCTCCAGTTTCTCCAGTTCAGCCATTCTCTTCTGGAGTTTCTCCACCTCCAGCTTCAGCTCCTTGCTGTGGTTCTCCTCTTCCTGCAGCTTCTTCCTCAGCTCCCTGCACTGAGTCTCTGTTTTGGTAATCTCCTCATCCTTGCCCTCCATCTCCAACACTTTCTTACGCAGATTCTCCAGCTCAGCCATGAGAGAGGAGTTCCCACACTCCCCTTTGCTGATCTTCTCCCGCAGCTCCTGCAGCTCCTCCTCTGATTTCTGCAGGACTTTGTTGTTCTCCTCCAGCTCTTCAATCTTACGCGTCAGTCCAGTCAGCTTCAGCCTCAGCTGCCGACTTTGGGACTCCTGGTTAGCCAGCTTGGTGGTCATCTCCTCGTGCTCCTGGGTGAACTTGGCTGCTCTCTGCTCCAGCTCGGCCTCCAGCTTCAGGACCTTCTGGCCGCTTTCCTTGGCGGCGGCGCTGACAGACGCCAGCCGCTGCTCTTTTTCCTGCAGCTTTTGATTGAGATCCTGGATCTTCTGACTCTGCTGGTCGATCTGCTCGATGTGCAGCTGCCGCTCATCCACCAACATCAGGGCGAAGGACTTGAGCTTAACCAGCTCAGCTCTGACCTTCTCTAGCCTCCTGCTGTGCTCCTTGTCTTTACGAGCCTGGTAGGCCTTCTCCTGCTCCAGAAGCCTTTTGAGTCTAGAAAACAGAGAGAGTGCAAGATGTTAGTGGATTTCTAAGATTCTGAGACATTTGCTTTCATAGACAAAATGTGCATTGTGTGTAGAGTAAAAAAGCAAGTGAAATATTTTAATATTCTGGGGCCTATAATGGAAAAATGTAAATGTATCCACTCTATGCATCCAGTGTAGCAAGCATATGGATAACTGTAAGATGGTAATTAAATCTTTGCTAGTTTCAGTTAGTTTCCAAGATGGGTTTGCAGGTTTTAAATGTAGATTTCATTAGTTTCCTTTAAAAAAACAAAACTATATAGCCACAAATGCATGCATAGCTGGGGAAACATGTAAGACGTTCAGAAGAGGCACTGTACTGCAAACACGCAAGCCTTGCAGTCATGTAAACACTCAAGCCTCAATCATTTGCACCAAAATCTCACCAAGTTGATCATTTGTCGTGTGTGTTGCGCTTTAGTTTTGTAAGAGCAAAATATTGTTTCAGTTTTCTATTTTCCAGTCAGTTTTTTTTCAATTTTATTTAAAATGTATTTTTTATACCTAGTTTTAGTTATGTGCATTAATCTTGCTGTGAACTCTTCATATTTTTAAATCCAGTTTTACATTTGTAAAGTCCAGCAAAAATAAACAGTTCCCATTCTGCATGGATACCGCTTCACCTCATCGGCCCTAAAGATCTGTATCGAATATCTTTGATTTTGTCCAAACGCACTCAGATATGAAAAAGAAGTAGCTTCACTCACAGATTTTTTTTAAAAATGGCATCAACACAGCAGCACAGCAGTGCAGAGCGACCTGCAAAGGTCTGAGACCTGAGCTGGTTCCTCTGCAGGAGTCGGTGCAGGTCAGAGAACGTCTTTACAACTTTATCATCTCGGGTCAAAAAGTTCTCCCCCTCCAAGCTGAACGTACCCTCCAGCTGAGCTGCAGTGCAGGTTGATCCATTCTGAGTGTTGAGTCGGAGACAAAATGCTGCTCAGCGTCTCCGGGGGTCCGAGAGGGAAGGCAAGGGAGGAGGGGCCCCGACTCCGCTGGGAATTAGCCATCACATTCCAAACATGTCATCAGGACAATGGAAAAGGTGGATGTCGTGCTACACAGCACCGCTCTGCTGGATGGTGATGTTATCCCCCCCCCATCCTTATATGGGCACAGAGGCCCTGCCCTTGTGTGGACACTGAGGCGGGGAGGGGGGGGGGTTCAAGTCTTCTTCTTTTGCTCTCCCTCAGGGGGAGGAGGCGTGACTGGACAGCAGGTGACATAACACACACAACGAGCCCACTTTCTCGTGCTCCAGCCTTAACCCCGTGCCCCCCGCATGCAGCCCTCAGCGTCTCCACAGAAACAAGGCAGCAATGCAAGGCGGGAGTTTCTGTTGGGGAGAGGACAATGCCAGACTCGCACTGCCTCTCTCATTATAATCCACTGGTGTCGTGCAAAGGGAGAGGATGTGGACATAAATTCTCCATAGTAGCTAAGTGTGTGTGTGTGTGTGTGAGTGTGTGAGAGCATGCTGCACACTGCAGAGGAGGCCTGTGGTTTGCGTTGCAGAGGCTCCTAAATGAGCCAAACATGAGCAAAGAGCTTACAGATGCTCCCAGCTCTTCATTATTCCAAATGCATGGGATACATAAATACCAAAGTGTACAGTAACTGCCTGCATTTTGTGGCTTTGATACGGGATGTCTCTAATTTAGAGCGCTGGGAAATCTCTTTCTCAGCTCCATATACTAAATCAAAAGACAATTATAGTGGGCATTAAAAAGCATGTACTCATAGGAGAAAAGGAAATTTACAGCGAACAATTTGTAATCAATTATGCTTATAGGTTTGACGTTCCCTAACCAGCTGACAGATGCAATCTTTCCAGCGTGTCTGCCCCGGGGCCTCCCCCCAGCTCGGCATTCGTGGAAATACCTCACCTAGGAGGCATCCTGGTCTGAGGCTGAACCACCTCAGCTGACTCCTTCCGATGTGGAGGAGCAGCAGCTCTGCTCGGAGCCCCTCTCATATGACCTCCTCCTCACCCCGTGTCTAAGAAAGAGTCCAGACCCCCGTCAGTGGAAGCTAAATTCCCAGCCTTATTCTTCCAGTCACTGGGAATGTACAACAGGCAGAAGACGGACAGTTTCGCCTTCACACGGTCTGCTGGCTGCAGACTCTGCACCAGCAGCCAGCAAACTTTTATAGGGTTTTAAAATTTTAATGCACTTTATATTTTACCAAGATTTACAAAACAGATTCCATGTTTTGCTGAATATGACCATAAAAAAAGTCTTCTGTATGAGCTAAAGTCTTTGAGGCTCCGCTACCTTCAGCTTTTACGTCCATCTTTTCTCCCAGCTGTGGTTAAGCGAGCATGCCAACGATGCAGCGTGTGCTAGTCGTCGCTCTTCACCTGCTGCACCCCCAACTTCCCATAATTGCAAAGTCCTGGCTCCAACCAGAGCAGATGGAAACCATGTTGGGCGCTCCCATTGCTTTGGACATCCATCTTTATGATCTCAACCATCCTAAATACAGTTCTGCTCACAGGACGGATTATCTGTCATCGCTGCCTCGTTGGCAGATGACGGCGCTGCAGAAAACTTCTCTCTGTTTCGGTCTATTCATATCTGCCTCAGCCTGTCAGAGCGAAGGAGGGGAGACCGGAAAACCGAGCCAGGCTGAGCCCACAGCAAACATCAGACCAGGAGAGCTGAAGCTTACTATTAACATGTTGAACAGGCGAGTCAGTGGGAGCACTTTGATACAGAGGAGGCATGTTTAACACAAAGTGGAAAATCTCCACCGCTGTGAAATTACAGAGAATCAAACCTTCATTTTTCTAAAGCGAAGCGGTCAAAACTTTGACATCTCAAACCACATTGACCCACACGGATCAGGGCCCTCTGGGTGGCCGGAACCAAAAGCTCAATAATTCATGCTGCTGATACTGTTGCATTCCCCCAGCATCACTAACATTACATTTATAGGCCAGCAAGCATGAAGCTGCTCACAGCACGTTTCATAACGAGGTCAGAGAGTAGCAAATCATTCATCGTAAAAATAAGACAAGAGCTGATATTTCCCCTTTGTTAAAGTAACTAAAATTTACATTTCTATTATTCATGTCACGCTGATAATGAACACCAACAAATGCATCAGCAGGTGATGGAGGAGACCAAACCCAGAGCTGAAAGGGTGGATGAGACTCTAAGTTAAAGTCGTAGCCGCCAGAAGGCGAGCGAAGTGCATCCACATGCGGGACGCCACAGAGGCAAGAGACACAAGGACTCACAAAACAGCAGGACACAGTTACGAGATAACAGGAAGTTACACACGGGGACAGATAACATGAGGAGACACAGGTGGGAACCGAGCACAGGTGAGACAATCAGCAGCAGGTGAACGTAATGAGGGGAAAGCAGAAGTTTCTTTATTAAGCAATGAAGTGATCACAGAAAAATAACTGGAGGCTTTTAAGCACAAAAGTGAAAAATGCGACACGTTTGCTGCTTAAATTTAAATTTGCTTTGTAGAATCTTAAACTGCACTTTTGTAGAGACTAAAAAACGTTTTCGATTTTTACCTCAGGATCTCTTTGACATTCCTTCCTTCATTAGTTATGACTTTAGCCCAATTTACTTGAGTTATTGCTTAGATCAATAAAGAGCAGGGAATGAAGACAGGAAGTCTTTATGAAGCACTGGAGGTGTAAGCACAGAAAGTACATGGATTCAAACCCTGCTGTAGATTGTGTGTGTTTGTTTTGTTGCGTTCATAAGGTCGTCTCTCGACGCGTGTTTTGTGCAGCTGAAGTTGTCTGTGACCGTTGCTATGCAAACAGAGCCTCGTAATCATGCATGAGGATCTCTGCAGGGAGTGACATCACCCTCAGCGGCCGTGTGAGAGCGCACGCTGACTGCAGCCGGCAGGAATGTGTTATCGGAGCGAGCGGAGAGCTGAGATCAGGGCGACTCTGCAAACCGCAGCCTCCCCAACAACCACTGTGAGCATTTCCTAAAAATCCCTCAAACATAATCAATAAATATGTATGCATGTTGTGTAGCTCTTCTGCTCCGTATACGGTGCACTCAGATTGATATTTTTGCCCTCTTTTAGCTCTAGCTTTGGTCTCCTCCACCATTTTCACAGAGAAATCCGTTTCTTTATCTGCAGCTAAAAAGTCAGGTGATTCAGATTTTTATGACTTTTCCTCCTACCTGCTGCATCTAAAGAAGCAGCAGTGTTCACACACACACACACACACACACACACTCGTGCTTCATCACTGGAGGATATATAAAAGTAAACAGAGATGTGAGAAATGCTGCTGCTTTGAGCCGTGCAGACAGATCTGAGAGCCGCTGAAGCATTTCTCCACATTCAGGCTGCTGGTTCACGGAGCGTGAGGAGCAGCTGGGATGTTCTGCTGTGCGGATCTCATGTCATCTCCCACATGTGGCTGGTTTGATGTGGGATGATGGAGGTCAGGTCATCAGAGGCATCAGCCTTATCAGATCGCCGCACGCGTTCCTGATGATCAGTTTGGGAGGCTCGTTTCGAAAGCAAAAAACACGATGAGTGGCAACTATTTTCCACTATTTTCCAAGTCTGCATTAGTAGAATGAAGTGTTTGATGGAAATCTCTGTTTTGGTCCATTTTTGGTCTTTTTTTTTTTTTTACTGTTTTTTACCGGCTCCTTTGCTGGATTTTGGGATCACTGCAAGTTAAAAGAAAAGCTTTTTTCCATTTCGCTAAATCAGCATGATTGTGAGTCCCCACCTTCACTGTACAGCCTGAAAAAACGCAGTCGATGCAAAGCTGCTTTAATGCATGTGTGACACCAGCCTCTGATCACACACTGTAAAAGAGGGGCACAGCTACCACGTGTGACCCCGTGTGACCACGTGTGGACGAGAGGGTGAAGTGCTAAATTAGCAGTGCCGTTATAACGCACATAAACTGCTAATTAATGCTAAGAAACAGGCGAACAGCAGCATAAAGCACATCCTTCCTGTTTGGCCCCTTTAACACAAATATCTGTCACACAGCATAGACATGGCTGAGAGGTCCAGTTCAGCGACTCGTCCTCTTGTGGGGACAGACTCACAGCTGGAGACAGCCTCAAGTGGACACCGGAGGAGCTGCAGTTTTAGCACTTAGGGCAGAAACAAAGCCGCTGCTTTAACAGTATTTAAACTGGTGCTGGGTACAGTAACAGCAGTATAGCATCACCCGATGGCTCTGAGTGGCTCACAGCAGAAAGATAAACGCCCAATTCTTTAATGATGACACAGCATTACAGCAAAGGTATACTTAGGTTGGATCGCATCGGTGTAAACGTGATACGGTCCAGCTATCTCACAGTCCACATCGTGTTCGTGATGGCTCGATAAAACACATGTCACCACCTCTCCCATCAGGTATCATCTGCTCCGGGTTTTATCTGACATGTCCGGACAAATAAACATGCATCTGCAGAACACATGTTCTTCCAAGAGCAACTGATCTCTCATCATATTTATTTTTCAGAAACATGTCCCAGAGTGTGAAGCTCTCACTCATGCCATAAAGCAGTAGATCGCAGCTCTGTGGGCTTCTCCTTAAAACAGGAATATTACAGATAGCATCATTCAGCATCCGGCTGCCACAATAACTCACAAGCAGTGTTGGGTGTAATCACATCACATTTACCTGGATAACAGCGTGATGCTGTACGGGCTTCAGCTACCCCCGTGATAGCTGGATTCAAACATAAATTCATGTGCAGCAGTTACTTCACCTCAGGCCACGAGATGAGCACTTCTAATCTGAGGAATGCGGCAGGAAAACCAAAAAATCCACCACTGTGAACTGAGCACAGCGAGGTCACGACTGAGGTTTGTAGCGTTTCTGTCGTATTTCCGCAGATGTGTGACACAGCTGGATAACAGGAGGGCAGTGGGGACAAAGCCAAGCAGCACAGGAACACAGAGCAGCTGCACACACAGCTGATCAGGAAGCAAGACACAGGCGGAAACAGGTAAGGTGGAGCACCCTTTTTTCACTCTACTAGGGATGTATGAAGGCCTTGAGATTAGTTGGCGACTGCCTGGCAACCACAAGTTGCTAGAGGAAAAATGAGTATTCAAGTAGTTGCCAGGGAGGCCTAACATGACCTGAAAGTAGTGCCCGAGGCCATAAACTCATCAGGAAAGTGTTTGCGGGGGGTCACGGGGAGCTGAGGGTGGTGTTCTCATGCGTAGGCAAAGCCTGATGAATAGAATGCAGATGGATGGATGGGAAATCCTCCTGATGCTGCTATAACTGCCACAGATGCTCTAAAGTACTACAATTAACCGGGGCTTGGATATTACTACAATTTAACATTTTATCAAATTGTATAACTTAATTTAATGCCAGTAGAGTCCACCTGAGTGGGTACAGAGACCACAAAAGCTAACACTTGAAACACAAGGGCACAGCAAATACAACAGGGAGCATCATGGAGCAATGCAAGCTGAGTGTGCTGATTAATCCGCTGCAGTTTCATTTAAAATTAGGCTGTTAAAGATTTAAATCATCTCCTTGAGGAGCCACTTGGCTTTGAGCTGCCAGAGAAAAGCATGAAAATGCTGAGACACCTACTAATTTTGGTCTTTTTCCTGGAACTTAGCCTGGACCAACACCAGACTTTCTCTCAGCATTTGAGACTTTTGGGTTCTTTTAATGCCAAATCCCTTTAGCCTGCGCTCACCTCTCCCTCTCCTGCTCCAGCAGGTTGGTGAAGTCGTCGCTCTTGTTGATGAAGTCGGCGTGCTTTCGTTTCTCGTTGTCCAGCTCCATGACGGTGCGCCGGTGGCATTTCTCAGCCAGCAGCAGCTGCTCCAGCATCCGTCTGTACGTCTCCTTCTGTTTGTCCTCCAGCCGGTCCAACTGAGGGGGGAAACACGTCAACACTCATTATCAACGACAACCCGCAGCCCAGCACGGCATCCCAAACCATTAGCCACGGTCACGGTGAGACTGTGGGAGAGACTCTGTCCACACAATGCAGAGGTTGTCACGCTTACTGCACATTTGTTCAGCCTTGTTGCTGCAGTGCACCCCGCAGATTTCACTGAGCGTGGAAAATCAGGTTTTGCTGCCATTCGGCTCGCCAGAGGATCGTTTTAGGATCTAATTTTCCCATGAACTCTGGCATAAACGCAGTTTTATAGCGGGTATAAGGTGTACTAATTATGGGAGCTGCTTCCTGTGTGTTTCACCTGAGGTTTCCTCCCCTCACTTCAAACAGCAGGAACACTTTCATATTCAGAAAAACATGTTTCTGCTAAAAATGTTTTAAAAAAAACATTTTGGCTACTTATTTTCTTTAAAAATTCTTTGCAACCTTGCAAAAATAAACCTAAAGCTATCAGCCAAATGTGAAGAAACAGCCTCTTTATTTCTGGATTGATGCATTTGCTTCTCCTCTAAAACCTTCTCCTTGACCTGTGGTGCACCTCAAGGTTCTGTCGTGGGTCCAAATCCTTTTTCTTTATATTTGTTGCTGCTTGGGTTTGCATTATTTTTCTTTGTTTTAAAGACCTTAAGGCGATGGACAGCTGTGGTTGGTTCAAACTGCTGCTGCTTGAATCCTGACAGCTCCTCGTGAACATATATCGCCTGTCCTGAAACCGCTACCCTGGCTGGGTGTGAAGTATAGCAACAATTTTAAACTATTGTTGACCTTATATGAGCACCTGCACGGGCTTGCTCCAGGCTTTCAGATCTGTTTTCTGCCTCGTGCTGCTTGCGTTGGTCCGTTCATCGGGAGCTTGTGGTCTTTCTGAGCTGCAGCACTGCCTTCCTCTCCTGATCACGTTGTCTACCTTTTTAACAGTTTTCGAATCCTGACTGAAACTCTTCTTACTCGACATTTCAGTTTTAGTTTAGGTTCAGTTCAGTGTCGTTTACTGCAGTGCATCATCAAGCATTTTGTATCTCCTGCTGACCTCAGCCATGGGCTTCTCGTACACGTCGTCTGTGCTGCTGCCGCTATGGGTGAGCAGGGCGTCTCTCTGCAGGGCCTGCAGGGGTTTGGTGGGCACAGCGGCGCCGTAGTGGGCCTCCAGAGTCTCCGGTCGGGTTTTCTCGGACTTCAGCAGGCCGATGATGTCCTCTCTGGCCTGAGGAGACACAACAGAGGCTTTTGAGCACATGTAGAGGTGAGGCAGGCGACTCAAAGTTTGGGCTGAAGTTTTGCAAACCAGGACGTTTAAAACAAAAAACAATGAAGAATATGTAAAACACACCAACATACAAGCTAAAATGATGCGATAAAAACACACTGAATCACAGATTTGAACTGATGACTTTCATTTAAAATAAACCCTCCAATAAATGCATGTCTTAAAAGGTGTTCTTCTGTTCGGAGAAAGATTAATGCAGTTAAATATAAACATCATCAGCTGTCAGGAGCTTCACTTATGAACTTCACTTCCAGACACTTTCTGTTTAAAGGACATCAAATCTGCTCATTTTCAGCTGCAGATATTTGTGGAGCACATTTCTTTATTTTATACTGAGCGTCGTGCGGCCCCTCGGTCCATCCTCTGTCTGAAACGAGCTGTTTTCGCTCCTCCTGCTTTAAGCCAACCTTCTACTGATTGGCTGCCCCTCATAAACAGAAGGCTTGAACAGCAAGTGGGTGGGGCTTCTGTGCCCGGATAACCCTGAGTGAAACTGAAAGTTTAGAGCAGGGATTATCTGTACGTACACTGGCGACGCTATTTGAAACTTAATATGAGCGTCCACCATGTGACCAGGATATAGTTTATGAAAGGAACTAAGAGGCAGAAAAGGTCCTCTTTAAGTCTTCCAGGTTTGTGCCAGCAGAGAGCGCTGTTTCCCCCACAGAATCGTGACACCGGCTGGTTTAAAAGCATCACACTCACCACGGTTTTCTCAGCACTGGAAATATAAATGAATTTATCATCCTCTGCACAAAAAGGGCCCAACAGCGTGCTGCTCCACCTCTTCACGCTATCAACTGAAAGTTTAAAAGACGTTTCCAAAGCACAATCTGAATAATTTACATGGTTTTGCTGTGCTGGGATATCTATTTCAGATTTTGTCTTCTTATTGTGTCTTATACAGTATTGTTAGTAACTGCGTGTTGTTGCAGCCAGTTGTGGCCTCTAGTGAAGGGTTAGGGTTTAACGCAGGACACCAGGCAGCCAGGCATCTAGTAAAATAAAAATGATCTTCAGTGGAAATGAGCAGGATAAAGCTTGATACAAAAACACTTCGAGGCAATTTTTACATAACTCACCACCTGGATGTATAAAGGCTTAAACTTAATTAGTGTCCGAGCTGCAGCTAGCTGTGCGCTAGGCTAAACTGGACTGTGTTTAGAGCATTTTTAATCTCAGTTAATTGCTCAGAGTCCAGAAGCCAATGCATGGTATCATAATGCCTACATCCATCTTTTATTTACAGTCCATGTCCAAAGTGCATGAATGCGACTTTATTTAAAAGGAGGCTCTTCTAGTGCTCATTTATTATAAATCTGACCCTAACTGGGTCACCGGCCACCTGGCAGCGTGTCTCAAGCAGGAAGAAAGAGAGCAAATGTGCTGGCGACTATTTCCAGCAGCGGTTAATCCACATTTGATACTCATGTGAGTGTTTGTTGCATCGGGAGGTTGTATGTGGGTCTGGTTTAAATAGACTGCAGTGTGTGTGTTCATAGGGATGAAGATCATATCGCCCGAGGGAAGAGTGCGGCTCGCTGATGTGGTTTTAATAGTTCTTGGATGATGGCGGAGCTCAGAGGAATAGGCTAATTATAAGGCTGTTAGTGTAGGTATATATGTGAAATTTGTGGACCTGGAGAAAATATATGGTCATATTTGGTGTATTCGGTCCTGCTGCAGCAAACTCTCCTCTTGTGTTTAAAATCTAGAGTTTCATGACATCAAGCACCTGAAATGTGGAACAAAGCAGAACAAAAGCAGCTCTTCCTTTGCAAAATGTCGCTGCGCGCTGATTATTTCTCTGCCTGATGGAAAATATTCAACACGCCCAAACAGATGAGCAGGATGGAAAGAGAGGGCGAGGCAGCAGCATCCTGCCTCTCCGGAGAGAGCTTCATAAATGTGCCTCCATTAGAAAATCATTATCAGACTGGAACCCAGAAAGCAGCTGGTGGGCTGTTTCCACCAAATCTCACCCATCACACGCTGTGAAATGTCAATATGTCTCAGCAATGACGGAAAACGCTGCTGCATTTATGGCTTTCACATCCCCAAACAGCTTTAGGCAAAGAGAAAGAAAAGAATCAACACCTCAGCCGCAATCGTCGTCTCAGTCGATCCGATTAATTATTAAGATGACTGATTGTGCTGTAATGAAACTGCAGCTGAGTCAGCTGGTCACCAGGCGCCTCCGGCCTCTCCTCGCCGGTGTGTGATGCTGAAACGTTGCTATGATGGCAACAACTGAACTGCAGATGTACCGGTGTTGACTCTGTTTCCATGTTCAGTCGGACGACGCGAGAAATATCAATCAGATTGTTGCGATGAATAAATTAAATGCACTTCTTTGTTTTCTTAATCCAGCAGTTTGGTTGCTAAATGTGAACAGATGGCTACAGTGTCCACTCCACACACACACACACGCCAGCACCTCTTTTTATAATAATGAACACTTTTAAGCCTTTTACGTGTGTGTGAGAGGAAAACAGCTGTCTGATGGCTTCGGAGAAGTGGCGGGACACGAGCCTCCTGTTGGCGTTGGTTTAAGACAGTAGTTCTCAAATCCAGGCCTCGTGCCCCCCTGCTCTGCAGGTTTTAGACGTGTCTCTGCTTCAACACACCTGAGTCAAATATAATAGTCATTAGCAGGACTCTGGAGAACTCGCTTGCAAACTGAGGAGGTAATTTGATTCAGGTGTGTTGGATCAGGGGCACATCTAAAACCTGCAGGACAGGGGGGCACGAGACCAGGATTTGAGAACCACTGGTCTAAGAAGACCTGAGCTGGAAGGCTGGAGCAGAGGCGTGGTGCCATGGTTGCAGTAAGGCTCAAAACACCGTGTGAATTAACCTGCAGCGTGAGCTGAGCAGGTGACCCACATGCTGGAAGGCTGCAGGGGCCTGGGGGGTTGATAAGCTTCCCGTCATTCCCCCGGCTCTCTCCCTGCTTTCCTGCTACTTTCTCCAATAAAGGCTAAAAAAAAAAAGGCCGTCCAGGGGTTATTTTTGCTGGGATGCACCGGCTACAGAGACCTTGAATTGCACTTTTTTTCTCTGGATTTTTGCCCCCGAACCAGATGAACCCCGCTGATCGACAGAAATGCTCGTTCAGAGCGACCGCTCGCTCTCACTGAAGCCACAGTCCAACAGAAGCCTTCGGCATAAATTAGGCAAAAATTCCCTTTAGCTTTGGGAGCATGGTGGCTCTGGTTACATTTAAATAAACACATCTGGTTACTGAACTGTAAACAAGGCTGCCATCATATAACTGAAAGGAAAGAGGAGCATCCATGCCATCCGTACCTGAACTTCTCCTTCCATGATTCCCAGCAGCTGAAGAAGGTCCTTCTTGGACAGATCAGGCGTTGCTGGCGTCCGGCTCTCTGCAGCTTTCTGAGGTTTCTTCACTGAGCCCGACACCCCCGTGCTCCCATCCTCTCTCTGAACTTTCATCTTCCTCTTCATCAGCTCTGGCCTGTTTTCATCCTCCTGCTTGATGAACCCTTTAGCGGGCTGGATGTGTCCATCATCTGGACCCTCCATGCTTCTTGATCGCATTTTTTTTTACCTGTGGGGAAATGACAGAAATGGAAACGAGGAGATGAAACAATGAGCCAAGAAAGCCAGATGTTATATCAGGACTGTGATTTTTTTTACATTATTTTGCTTCCTTTCAGGGAGTCTTTGGTCTCAGCTTGTAGAGATTTACTCGACCTGAAGGTTAGTTTTAGACGCACACGCTCATTTAGAGACTCATTTCATTTGCAGCTCAGATTTCAACTGTATGCATTAGCGTACAGACATTAGCAAGTGATGAAAGCATGACTTTGACAGGAAAATAAAGCCAATTAAATGTTATCCATGATGGATCACCGAGCCCACCTTTCAGAATTTCAACCTCTGCGAAGATGGTTTCACTGTAACTAACCGGCACTGATGCAGCAGCAGCCTTGAAGCTCCAAACCACAGACTGTACATGAAAGATGCACACCAGCCATCACCCGCTGGCTTATGGAGTACTGTTTTGAAGGTTTCTCAACTTTGGCGTTTTGGCCGTCACCTTGTAGCAGGCTGTAAAGATGCTTATTTCTGCTGTGGAGTTGAAGATTTTGACGTGGGAGTCTGTGGGAAGCGACTCTCTTTGAGAGCCAGCCTCTAGTGGCCGTTAGAGGAACTGCAGTTGAGTTGAGTTGAGTTCCCAGATAGCAAAATGACTCCGCCTTCGATCCGCCCTGGACGAGCCACTGACTCCTTAACGGACCCGCAAAACGGTGTGGATCAGAGTCCACTTGCACAAAATCACTGATCAGCAACGGATCGGGATCACGGTTCAGGAACAGATCCGGACCGGGTCCAGAGCGAATATGGTCATTTTACAGCACATCCGGCCCGGATCCATTGTGTCTGTTTGGCGAACCGCTGGCCGAAGGCATGTCGAGTACTGTCCAGAGGGCCAGAGCTGAGGAACAGCTGGAACAGCGTGACGGCGGATTGTTTGAGTTGAAGGCGGATCTGCCCCGAAGTGCTTTGCTATCTGGGTCAGAACCAAAAGTCGTTTTTTTTGTCAAGTTAGTCGCGCAGGCGCACTCAGAAAAGGTCGGGTGAGATAATGTCCTCGCCCCTGTGGGCTGCACCACCCCACAGGGTATTTGACAGTGATTGATTGAGTCAGTGATTGGTGGAGCTGTGCCGTCACATTAGCTACTTTGTATTTATAGATGTCCTGAGAAAAACAGAACTAAATGAATGACGAAATTATAAACTAACATTACTCTGGCAGAAGCCAGAGTAATGTTAGAAACCTCCTCCTCGTCCTCCATCTGTAACGTTCAAGGACCGCTGAGCTCACGGTTACATACACTTCACAGGACAGTTCTGCAGAGAGGGGCGAGGCGCTGCACTTGATTAAAGTTGTTGCATTATCAGTGGCTCCCCTGATAGACAAAATGATCTAGTTCCCCCCTTTTTTTGACATTCTGCTGATAAAAACATTTAATTTCCAGCATGTGGCGAGTGCATCCTTCACATCTGCGCCTACATGAAGTCATGAAAACTGTGACAGACCGTTTAACGCTGCAGCACACCAAAGGGCCAAGGATGCTCTCTAATGCATCCGTACTGCGTTCGATCCCCGAGGAACAAATGAAGAATTTGCTGCTGAATAAACTGCAGGTTGGCACTTTCAGTCCTCTCTCGTGAGCGATATTTATGGAGACACGATGAGGCTAAAATGGTCTCTGATTTGCACCTCAGCCTGGATTAAGCCTCTGACGGCTGTGGCCTGGGGGGGTCGACACATGAGACCACGAGGATGAACGGCAGAGCGGTGTTTAGAGAGCTCATCCAATAATGACAAGGTCACGGGTTTGACCCCATGACTGACAACTGTTTCCAAAGCGTTTTAGGGGACGAGCTTTAATCGTGTTGTGTCCTTAAATAAGAACCCCACATTTGGTGTAATTCTACTTCCTGATTCCTGTTTCGCATAAGCACATAAAAATACTGCACAAAACCAATCCTGCAGGCTCTGCAGTCAGGTGGGAGGCACTGGCTGTTGGGTCAGCACAGAGGAGCTGAACTCTCCTGTCTTTCAACAATGGATGTTTTTAACTCTGTCGATGTTGCGCTCTCCGATCAGGGGCGCGAGTAACTCAATCTGAGGCCTGATATGTCACTCATGTGCTGTACAGTGTAAATACAGCTGACGGGCGCCCTTGCAGCAGTCGCAGCTGTTTGTTTGCTGAAATTTGAAGAGGTATTTTTAGGGTCTCCCCACTTGTGTCCAGAGTGCAACAAGGGGAGGCTCCGGGGCTATCACTTTACGAGCCATCAGCAATCCCAGAGATGCCTGAACCTCCACTTCACTCCACAGCTGCAGCTCTCACACGCCTCCACAGCAGCGGTAAACAGAGTGCCTGTTAATGGGGCGAGCCTGAGATGACACCGGAGTAGTTACCGAACACCCGCCGGTTCAAGCTTCTTTGTTTTTGCTCATATTGTCCAGATAAAGAAAGGTCAAAGGGTAAATGTGGATCGTACAGCGTGCACGTCCTCTCTGCTTCGTTAAAGCGTTAGAAACAAATTCTGTTCTAATCAAGTTGTGACGTTGCGGAAAACGTAAATAAAAACAGAATTCAATGACCTGCAAATCACATAAAATCAGATTTTATTCACAGCAGAACACAGAAAACATATCAGACAGAGAAAATTCACCATTTTAACCAAAACAGGAGCTTTTATCAAATTTGATGGCAGCAAGACATCAAAAAAAGCTTCCCGCTGTCAGCATCCTCTGCTCTAACATCACTCCACAAACTTCCTGTCTGATCGAGGAGTCCAGCTGCTCGGCAGTCCTCGGGCTGCTTTGTCCTGTTCCTGATGCTCCAGATGTTCTCAGCTGGTCAAAGGTCTGGACCGCAGGCCGGTTCAGCACCCGGACTCTCGCGCTGCTGGAATATACCTTTCAGCACTGATGGACCCCCCCCCCACTGAGCTGAGAACAGCCCGATGGTCTCTCTGCTCTTAGGGGATGTGGAAGCCATGTTTTCCATGAAGAAACTTGGATCCATCTGACCTCAGAACAGTTCCCACTTCACTTTGGTCCATTTTAAAGGAGCTTTGACTCCGAGAGCACGGCGCTGTTTCTGGATCAGGGTCTCATACGGCTTCCCTGCATCTGTGGACGGCACGCTGAGTCGTCCTCAAAGGTTTCTGGAAGTGTTCCCGAGCCCATGCAGTGATTTCCACGATCAGGCCAGTTTTTAGTGCAGTGCTGCCTGAGGATCACAGATATCTATCACTGATTATCAGCCTCATCCCTGCCCAGAGATTTCGCCTGATGATGACATATTCAGGCTTCACAATTTCACCCTGAAGAACAATATTCTGATATTGTTCCATGATCTGTAGGTGTTTGCAGACTGGTGAACCTCTGCCTCTCTGAGATGCTCTTTTTGTACCCGATCATGTCCCAGACCTGCTGCTAAACAACCTGATGTCATCAGTAAGCTGAGCATCAACAGTGGCTCTTAAATGTCTTAGTTCTATTTGATGTCACTGCCGCCTTTCACACTGCTGAGCGCGACATCTTAATTCGAGAGCTTCGCAATTCAGTTGGTTTAACAGGCCAGGCTCTCCATTGGTTCCCATCATACACGGAGCCGTAGAACCTTTTATGTTTCAATTAGCAGTTTTAGACCTGCAGAAATTTAAAAAAAAAAAACGGAATCAGGGGTGCCTCTGGGGTCTCTTCTTGGTCCATTACTCTTTAACCTTTACATGCTCCAACCTGGTTCTGTGATAACGAATCATAACACATCCCATCGTTCTCACGCAGATGCATTAGTGGAACTGCACTTGAGCCTCGGTTTGAGCTTTTAGCCTCTTGGAGCTGTTTGTGTTCATATTGTGTGAAATGAGCTGCTATTTATGTGTAATCTTTACATTTCTTTTCCTTTTCTTCGTCCTCTCATTTTAGTTCCTACCTGCTGCTGTTTACGGGGGACAATTAAGCGTGTTTGTGCAGTGAATACGCTCAAATGCAACCTTTCAAAGGCTGTTTGACCTGTTTGTGAACCTCTGAACACTAAACAGAATATTTCTGTAGCTGATATTTCATCAGAAACCTACTTTTCGTCCACTGGCAGCGGTAGCTCTTCCCTCCCAGATTTCTCACCACTCGTTCTGTTTTACGAGCTCAGCTGTAAAGCAATAATCCACCAAAAGTCCGTGGCTTCCTGCCAGCTGAGCTCGCAGACCTCACAAACCCCATCCTTTAACTGTGTGCGCTCCGACTGAAGAGGCAAACTGGTTATTTGTGTAACGCCATCAATAATGCAGGGAAAGGTATGATGAAACGAACGCAGGAGCTGCAGGCCCTGAAATGAGCAGTGTAATAAAAAGGATTGCGGCACACTGCACTTCCTCTAATGTCCACCTGACATGGTGGTGGGTTTTATTTTATAACTCGTCCATTTGGACACTGGTAACATTAAAAATGAGGGGCGTGGCCACCCTGACGCCGACCCTAATTGGACCTCCCCTAGAAACACACGATGCAATGCTGACGTTGCATTTCGGTGAGATGTAGCTTCACCATCTGGTAACAATGTGACAGCATTGTTGTGTGGTTGACCGCACAGCACAGCATTAACTTTATAGAAACACCACGGAGATTATGCATTTTACTCACATAACTGTCATATCAAACTGAGGGCAATGACTTTATTAAATATTACACTCACAAATATGTTTTGTCACATTGTGTCTGTGGGGTCTTCCCTTTTTGTGTGAGTATTGCGTAGTTCGTTTGATTAATCTCACTGAGTCTTGGTGCTTGTTCTGATGTCATTATTTCTTGTTGTGTTTTCAGTTTCCTCGCCGTGAATTGCACCTGTGCAGTTTATGGATGC